>OX578147.1:78588347-78705847 GCA_951213105.1 Amaurobius ferox | reverse complement strand
TTATTATGAAATCATATAAATTATACTACAATTATTACAATCTATAATTATTCTACAATTATGGGTGATTACCTGCCAAGCCAATTTCTACATTCAATGCAAGATTAATAGAATATTATTATATATAAGTTATTCTGCGGACCTTGTATTCAATGGACACATGAAATGGATGAATTCTACATATACTCGTATATGGACTAACATTTGAAAATACCTCGATTCGCATTCGATGCGAAGAGGATATTATGTGCACTAAATATAAAGTAATGCTAATATCCACTGACACAAGGAAAATGAATATAATTGGGATAATTAAATGGACAAGTTTAAAACAAAACTTTCTTAAAACAAAACAACGTTTTTAAACAAATTTCTTAAAACAAAATTTTCAAAAGGGATTTTTAAAAATAAATGACAGATCATGCATTTACCATTGGATATCTGACTAATACATAACCTCTATCCTACATTAAAAAAAAATAACAAAAAAATTAAAAATTCTACATTCCAACACGTATTTACATATTGAGCTGAGAATTACCGATTTTGATGTCGTCATCTATGAACAGCAAATTTGATTGAAAGTATAATTTATAAATCTATTTAAAATTACTGATATTCTGGAAAATAGGTAGATGAATTATTTCTTTACTAAAAAAGCTCCAGAATATTTTTTAACAGCTATAATATGAATAATACTTTTAACAGCTATAATATGAATAATCTTGCACAAGCACTTTCATCTTCAAACAAAGAAGTTAATGCCTCGTATTTCGCCATTAAATAGTAATTTACAAATATAGTTGTTAATGAATATATGATGAATTTTAGTTATTCATGTCAAGTGATTATTTAAATACAAAATTATTTGCAGTACCTTTTATAAATGGTTCATCATATGAACACATAATACAGTCCTTTTTAAATTCTGAAATATGTTGATTTATATATTTGTTGGAGCATAATTTCTTAACTATAATCAAGCTACTTTTATTATGCTTCCAAAAATTACACTAGAAAGTTTAGCTATGGAGATCTTCATGTTAGTAATTTCGAATTCAAATTGTTTAAATTGTATACATAAAAAAAAATTTATTATCGTTATTTATTATATATATAATTTATTATATATATATATATATTTAAATAAGGATAATCACACATAATATTTTAAAACAAAATAAAGTGAGTAAAGGCGCAATATGCAGCACTTAATTCTCCTTCATAATATATACCAAAAAGGAATACAGAAATAGGGGTCATAATCCCCCGAGACATTAATGATCCCTCGTTAGCACTCCTTTTTTCATTCGCTATTTTCATACTTGAAATTTTAATTTCAGTATATATTTGTACTGTTATATATATATATATAACAAAATATTTGTACTGTTATATATATATATATATATATATATAACAGTACAAATATTTTGCAAAACAATAGCATTTAGTGTCTATTTTATCAATTTGGCGATATTTTTATTAATTTGGGGACATTGTCGCCAATTTTGCAATATTAAAAAATCACAGATGGATCGCGAAGTGGTCCTTCCCGGCCATCCATTCAACTTCTCCATACCTTCGAGTGAGCTGGACAGTTTGTGTTCTCAGGACAGGAAAATGGGTTATTCTTATAGATCATTCTTATGTTCTCTCTAGGATGTTGAAATTTCATCAATAAATATCTATTTTAATTGATTTAACATCATTTTTAACACTTTGACGACCTTTTCGTCAACATTATATGATTTAAAGTTGTCTCCAGGTAATCGACATTCCACTAAAATCCTTATGCAAAATTTCGCCAAAACGTTACAGACGAAAAAATAGTTTATTCTTGTAGTACAGTGGTTCCGAAACTGTGGTCCGCGGACCACTGATGATCTGTGGCTGGTACCAAGGTGGTCCGCGAAATTTTCTATGGAAGTTATGTATATATATGTATATATATATATATATATATACATAACTTATAATATATATATATATATATATAGAACTTCCATACACTGATCATGAACGTCCATACACGTCCATTGACACTGATCATGTTTTATATTAATTTTACTATTTTTATTTATTTTTATCTTTATTGTTATATATATAAATATTTTTTTCATTCTTCAAAATTAATTTTTTTTGCATGATTCGAGTAAGGGCGGTGTAGATATGCCCGCAGGTCATGATCATTTCACTGTACGTGAGGCAGATGGCAGAATGTGATGGAATATAACTGTGGAATATTTGTCTTTTAGTTGATTGGATAAGAGTGCATTTGCATTTTTAAAGTGTGTTTATTAAGCAATGCTTAATTATTCTTACGTGTTTTACTTGTATGTGTGTGAGGAAAGTGTACGGAAGTATTGTAAACTAATTGACATTGTATACTAATTGACATCGGAAGACAGGGAGATAAAGCGCAAATCTCTGTTTACTCCTCAACAAGAGTTAAAAAACTGTTTTTTTTTTTAAATATGAATGAAGACTATATATAATATTAGAGACTGGCAAATATATTCAAATACGAATATATGCCCGGTGACAAAATAGCAGGGTGTTTGTGTTATCGACATACCGTTACCCTAATCTCTAATAGTAAAGCATATCGATGAGGAGATTTTTCAAATCTGTACTAGTTGACCATGATCAGACTGAGACAAAAATAAAAAATGAAAATATTGATTTATATCCAGACAAGATCCCAAATGGATCAAATGATTTTATTAACATTCATAAGTATCACCACCAGCATATGAAGAATCTTAAATTTCGAAAATGCCAATCTAAATGATGCAAATTGTGTCCCGTGGCTAATTAACAACAAATTACAACAGACAACGAAAGCAGAAGAATTTTTTACAAGTGCTATAATGTGGTTTATTGTATTGAATGGTTAAAATGCGAATCTAAATATATAGGACAGACGCACAATCCTTTAAACATTCGAATAAATCAACACCGAAACCAGGTGGGAAAAGTACAACAAGAAATTCACACCACTAATTTAGAATTGATACATTGTCAAGCCCATGAGTTCACCAACATCATGGTAACTATAATTGATATAGTACCAAATAAGTCGGAAAGATTGTGGTGGGAGAGCAACCATATTAAACAATTCAATACGGCTTACCCATATGGCCTTTATTCATTAATATTCAACGAAAAATAAAGAAAGATGCAGATATAGTTCATTATACCCTCTATCAGAAAACCTTATAATTTAAAAATCTCGCTAATGGCAAAGAGGAAGTAAAAAATAACATAATAATTATATTAAAACAGAAGAAAAAATATTGAAATTTTTAAAAACTAAAAACACGATGAAAATTGGATGGATTAAAAACATAGCCAATGGTATCAAGCTTAAATATCTACAGAAAATATGGAATTATATAATACATTTCAACTTAAAAGAAAGCAATTGCAAATTGCAGAAGCAAGTACTAATATTGATATCCTATTGGATTTAATCAAACTCAAAGCCAGAATTTTTAACTTAACACTTACAAAAAGTGAAAATATAAAACGATATAAAGAATTTTTCATTACAACTTTCAAGAACAAAATGTATGAGAACATTTCATTCCATTCTATTTTAAATCATATTAAAGTATATCTTCCTTTGTCCAATATAAAAATCATGATCAATTACAGATTCGTCAAAACCAACGGAAAGAAATTTTTCAACTATAACAAAATTTGTCAAGATGTTCCATCAAATAATGTAGATTCTTGTAATTGTCATGAGAATATTCATAGTGACACTCATCATAAGCATATAATTTCCGGAAATTTGGATTTTGTTAAAGACAAAAGACTTAACAACCTTTTTCAATTCGGTACAAAGTACCGTATACAAAAATTTAAAAATGTAAATGAAGAATTTTATAAATATCTCGACATCTTCATTTATAGATTGGCGGTGAAACATAGTTTACCATTACAAGCATTTAATGAGTGGAAATACAATTTTACAGAGCTTTTTGTCACTACTACCCGCAGCATAGCAAAAACAAAAGAGAAATTAAAGTTCCATCCTCTATCAAGCAATTTAAAGAGGAATATGTTTTAACATATACCGATAAAATTGTATCCCATGTAAGGAGTTCTATGTGGATACACTAAACAAAAGTTACAGAGACAGTGAAATGTATGCTTTAATACCCAGTAACGCATTGATACAGACTAATAGAATAAAGGCACTTTACAAAAGAATAGGAATAGATATTAAAACAATAAAATATCCATATTTGGTCCTCATCCCCAAATTACACAAAATACCTGTCAAGTTTCGAACTGTGATGGTGGAATGTGGTTCATATTTGGAAAAAGCAAACAAAAAACTTCTGGATTTACTCAAAATAGTTGTGCATGATATTAAAAGACATAACTCTATCATGATAAAAACCGGACAGGAACTGATAGGCCGGCTGAAATTTTGCCATAACGATATCAACTTTAAAAGTTACGACTTTCGTGATCTTTTTAACAATATTGATTTAACTAACTTACAATTAAGTCTGAAAGATCTACATGAAGAATACGATTTAAAACAATTTATAACCTATAGAAGATACATGGACTTGGGGAATTGGTATTAAAGGAAAACATACTTCACGACGGAAGCAATTTTTACAAGCAAATCAAGGGCATACCTATGTGAGGGAGTTGCTCGTCAATACTGGCAGATATCTATCTATCTAAATACGAAAGCGGCACTCATATCCTATCGGAAATGGCTTACTTCCGTTACGTCGATGATGTGTTAATTGGGGGATATGAAAACACCCCTTGCTTTGACTTTTCATTCTGCCCAAGCGAATTGGACCTTATTGAAAATCCAGAGTGTGATGACGGATCGGTGAAATTCTTGGATTTAGCAATCAAAAAACACCAGAAATATGGAATATATACAGAGTTACACGACAAAAGAGAATCATACAGGATCAAGGTAAACCATATAATCGACTGGAATTCAAACTTTACAAAGTATGTCTTCAGAAATATAATAATTGGTCACTTTAGAAGAAATCAAAATTACAATACTTTAAGGAAAGACTGCATTTACAAATGTAAAAAATTTGCAGAGGAAGCTATAAAAAGAAATAATCCTATCAATTTTATACAACATTATTACAATTCATTTTTTCAAGAAAAGTTGTAATCTAAATATTGATAATTGAGGTTTAATACTCATGACTGCGAAACTGTTATCCTGATATATCTCTGCGCATGACCAACTTTACTCTTATAAGGAGATGTTCCATTGGGTTAGACTGACGGATGTTTCTCTTTCAAAATTCGTTTGTTTCTTCTTTGGCTCTGAGTCTGTTCTGGTGTTTTTGTTTTCGCACATTTGGGAGACTGACCATAGAATTATGTTGGTGCCGTAAGCGTTACCCGAGTTGTAAAAGCTGCTTTAAGCGGGACAGGGGTGTCGCAATCCACCCCTGCCATTTTTATGTAATTCATATGGTCACTCCCGTCTTTATCTGCTTACATTCATATATATATATATGTATATATATATATATATATATATATATATATATATATATATATATATATATATATATATATATATATATATATATCACCTCCGAGTGAGCTGGACAGTTTGTGTTCTCAGGACAGGAAAATGGGTTATTCTTATAGATCATTCTTATGTTCTCTCTAGGATGTTGAAATTTCATCAATTAATATCTATTTTAATTGATTTAACATCATTTTTAACACTTTGACGACCTTTTCGTCAACATTATATGATTTAAAATTGTCTCCAGGTAAGCGACATTCCACCAAAATCCTTATCCAAAATTTCGCCAAAACGTTACAGACGAAAAAATAGTTTATTCTTGCAGTACAGTGGTTCCGAAACTGTGGTCCGCGAACCACTGATGATCTGTGGCTGGTACCAAGGTGGTCCGCGGAATTTTCTATGGAAGTTATGTATATATATATATATATATATATATATATATATATATATACATAACTTATAATATCTATATATATTATGACTTATAATATATATATATATATATGTATATATATATATATATACAGAACTTCCATACACTGATCATGAACGTCCATACACGTCCATTGACACTGATCATGTTTTAAATTAATCTTACTATTTTAATTTATTTTTATCTTTATTGTTATATATATAAATATTTTTTTTCATTCTTCAAAATTAATTTTTTTGCATGATTCGAGTAAGGGCGGTGTAGATATGCCCGCAGGTCATGATCATTTCACTGTACGTGAGACAGATGGCAGAATGTCATGGAATATAATTGTGGAATATTTGTCTTTTAGTTGATTGGATAAGAGTGCATTTGCATTTTTAAAGTGAGTTTATCAAGCAATGCTTAATTATTCTTACGTGTTTTGCTTTTATGTGTGTGGGGGAAGTTTACGGAAGTATTGTATACTAATTGACATTATTATTGTGTTATTTGTAGTTTATACTCAGAATGGATCAGTAGCTTAACAGTAGTTCAGTGAAACGGCATATAAGTGAGATCGATACAAATGCACATGGACCTGCTAAATCTAAATTCACTGACGACCGTTTTCAAGCCAGATGTTTTATTACCGCCAAACAACAAATGAAATATGTAAACAGGAAACATGATGAAGATTGCCTAAAAATGGGATTTTATTGGACTGGTGACAAACTTGCACCTAACCCTCTTTGTGCTGCATGCTATGACACTTTGTCTAACGACGCGATGAAACTTTCAAAACTTTTACTGCATTTGCAAACAAAGCATTCAGATTTAGCCCATAAACATGTTGAATATTTCCAGAACAAACGTAAAGTGATGCTGCCATCACAGAAATCAATGTCTTCTGTTTCAACGTCTCAAGAAAAAAAGCGAAAATATAGAAGCAACATTCCAAGTGGCTTTATTTGTGGCAGAAACTGAACAAGGTTATACAGTCGCTAAAACACTTGTAAAACCAGAGGCAAAATTGATGACTAAGATTATGCTTGGGAAAAAGACAGGACGAGTAGTAGACAAGATTCATTTGTCAAATAATACAATTCAATGTCGCATAATATCTTTGGCACCTAACGTGGAGGATAAATTAATCACCCGTGTACGTGGTAGTAGCTAGTATTTTCTCTGCAATACATGGTAATGTATAGGGAAATTGGAATCATACAGAAAATCGCAACTCGAGTTTTCGACGGATCTATACGTTTCAAGACCTCTAGAATTTGAAAAAAAATAGTTTTAACGTGACGTCTGTGTGTGTGTCTGTCAGTGCAATGTATGTATCCACTCTAACTCAAAAACTAATGGACTGAATTTCATAAAATTTGGTAGATAAGTCACTTGGGTGTGACTCTGGTGCTGAATAATTTTTAGAACGATTCGGGTTAAAAGAACCATCCTTTTTTTGCAAAATAGCCCACAAAAATTGCCTGAATCCACTCTAGCTGAAAAACTAATGGATCGAATTTCACAAAACTCGGTTGATAAGTCGTTTGTGGGTTACCCTGGTGCTGATTAGATTTTGGTATGATTGGGGAAAAAATAACCTGACTTTCTTGCGAAATGGCCCGCAAAAATCGTCAAAATTTAAAATAAAAACTACGTATGCTCAAATGCATCTGTTACATGGCAAATATGTAACATTGTGAGTTGTGGAGGGATTGCTATCGATAAATATGGTCCCTGTGTTACTTCCACAATATATATATGATTCCCTAGGAGAACACCTGCAAAAGGATGAAGAAACAACGCTTCTTCGAAAAATAAACACATATGTCTCAGTTTGAGAGGGGCTCACAGCAGGGCGCCATTGGGGAAAGCTGGCCCCTTGACCGTTTCCTGCCGCACGTGCGCCCGGGTACGTGGGAATTTTGGCCCAGATGTCACACATTAATTCTGGGGTGCTAACTAACCCTCTGTGATGTCAGCACCCAACAGCTGGATGTAACCCTTTAATATCCAATGAAAATACCAAGGGCTTCTGTGGGGGAACCAATGATAATCTGGGGCGGAATTGTGTAGGAGGTGACATTTTTCGGATGTTCGAGAGAGAGTCAGATTTTGAGAAAAGGAGAGAGAGTTGATTTTCTGATTTTGGAGAGAGTCTCCTAAAAACGACTGCAGAGATGATGGGCATCCGATGATTCCTCGCCCGAGTACCCCGCAACCGATGACGGTCCAACGAAATATCGAAGGTACGCAATGCATATCCTTTACATTCAGTTTGGTGAGACTCTATGTCAGTACTCTCTCTCTCGACATCTACTAGCTTCTAAACTTGAGGAAATTGATCAGTGTGTAAATTGTTTTAATTATATTTTGATAAACTTGAGGAAATTAATCAGTGTGTAAATTGTTTTAATTATATTTTAATAGATGTATAAAGTTATTACTAGTGTGACTTTAACTAGCATTTTAATGACGGAATTTAATTATATTTCCCAAATATGGATAATTATGAGAAGCGTGCGTATGGCAAGGAGCAGTTATTGTTATAATGAGAAAAGGCGTAAATGTCAATATGAGTATGAGATGGGAAAAAATTATGATTTAGTAAGAGTGTAAATTAAATATGTTCTTATTATTTTAATTTCTTTTGTAAATAAATGTGTTATTGTTTTAAGTTTTGTTCGCTGTCCTCATTTCTAATTAATACCTTATTTGATTGATTATATGTATTTTATTCGACACGGCCAATGTCGGAGATCACTTTAATGGGAGAGAATAATAATGATTTTTGCGTTCTGACTGAACGTGTGGTAGAAATCCAAGCATCAGCATCCATTAAATGCTTGTTTTATACGTAATTTTTAACGATGAAAAGAATAAGAGCAACCCCATTACACTAGGGCTAGCCGCTCTCGAGATATTTTAGTTTTTTCGTATTTTATCTACGCCACCTTTGAAAGTAAATCCAGTTACCAAATAAGAACGAAAATTGAATTGAAAGTGGACAAAATTTAATTAAAATAAGGAAAACGTGGATATAAGTCTGAAGGGAAAGTCATGTGGTGCCCACATCAGATTTTTTGTTTATCGTTAAAAACGCACAGCACACAGAATGATATTTTTAATATAGTTAATGATTATTTCCAAGCATACAATTTGGATTGGAAAAAATGTGTCTGAATAAGTGGTGATGGTGAACCAGCTATGTGTGCGAAAAGAAAGTGTTTTATATCAAAGGTGAAGGAATTTTATAGCAAAGGTGATAAAGATCTTCCTTAATGACACTGATGAAATAAGTGAATCTCTTTTCTACGACTTCACATGGCTATCGCAGACGGCATATCTCAGCGATATTTTGAACATTCTGAAAATCCTAAACCTATCACTCCAGGGGTGCGATGTAACCATTTTTAAGGTGCAAGATAAAATGAAAGCATTTATACAGAAATGTGGACTTTCGAGTAAACGACTTGGTCGTGGAGAGTATGATTCATTCTGTGCACTTAATGATTTTTTTGCAGTCTTCAGGGGAACTAATCGATGATGAATTACTGCGATTATTTCAGAACTATGTAATAATTCTACAAGACAGCATAAAATAATATTTTCCAGATCCAGATGAATGCAAGGAATGAAATAGGAATCCTTTCACTACTTAATCTGTGATTGAGTTCTTCGGCCTTTCAGCTCGTATGTGTGATCAGCTTATTGAATTGGCGTCTGATGGAGCACTTAAAAACCCGTTTAGTGAGAGATCACTCACAAACTTCTAGATCTATGTGAAAACAGAGCACCCTGAACTCGCAAACTGTGTTATCAAACACATGCTGCCCTTTTACACAACGTACGATTATGA
Source organism: Amaurobius ferox (assembly GCA_951213105.1). Taxonomy (NCBI): domain Eukaryota; kingdom Metazoa; phylum Arthropoda; class Arachnida; order Araneae; family Amaurobiidae; genus Amaurobius; species Amaurobius ferox. The sequence goes on along the minus strand of OX578147.1, from coordinate 78,696,025 downwards.
ATTAGGATTTTATGCCCTGATTCGACTAACAAATTGCAAAAAGAACAGGCTTAATGTTGAGTATGTCTTACGATTAAAACTATCCTCCATTGCACCTGATGTAACCAAACTGGTCAAAGATTGCAGCCAACACCATTCATCACATTAAAAATGGTGAATGAAATAAATATTCGTTTATTTATTTTCTTAAAATATACTAATACCATTTTAATTCGTTTTTTGAAATGTAATAAAAACAGTACTTTATTAATTTATTTCTAAATTTTCTACTTAGAAAAATCTATAATATTACGTTTTTATGATGATAATGCATTTTAACGAGTTGTTAAATCATTACTCTTGAATTTTGAGAAAATTGCCCCTTTGGATTTCCCAGTTCATATGCTTTTATATAATTTTATGATTTTTGAAGTTCCTATATTGATGTTTGCAACTTTCTCTCCCCCATCCAGGAAATTTTTGAAATAGCGCTCCTCGCTTTGAGGTAGGTGGTCCGTGTTAGGTTGACAGTGTACACCAGTGGTCCATGATAAAGAAAAGTTTAAGAACCACTGCTGTAGTAGATGCTTATACTATATAAAATGTCTGTTTCTGTCTACCTCTATCTTTAGTTATCTTTAACATAGTCTCTAACTTTCTCTTCCGCGTTATTTTCCTCTTTTCCATCTCTTTATCTCTCCCAGTTTATCTCTAGAACTTAAATTAAAATCTGTAAATTAAAATCTCTATATTCCTCTTTGTATCTCCCTTATATTTTCCGTGGGAAAACGCTTTAAAAAGAAAGGGACATAAAATATAACTTACAGTATAGCAATATTTAAGTACAGATTTTTGTTTCATTTAAAATCAATATTACTGCTATAAAACTTTATATAAATTTATACTACTATATACCTTTGTGAAGAAATATAAATGGATTCGTTTTTTATTCATCTTTTTCTGGATTGCGGTTTATAAATATAGGTCATAGACTATATATTCTGATGGCAAACAAATATTTCCCCCTAAAATATATTTCTAATACTGGAAATCATGTTACCCGTTTGTCGTCCAGCGTTGGAATCCAATATCGGATATCCGAAACTTTGCGCTGCTTCTCGTACTATGTCTTGCAATTCCGGGTGATAATTTGGCTTCTCAAAAGTTACGGGTCCACCAAAAGTATGATAACCTGAGAGAAAAGCACACATTATATCAACAAGCGAAATTTAACTTTAATGCATCATATAAACACCAGTTCTTAATCTATCAGCGACCTGAAGTACTCTTGCTTGTTTTAAGATAGTCTTCAAATATTACTTCTACGGAAACGTTTACTTCCCCCGCTAACTGGAATTCTATTTAAGCGGTGAAGACATAACGAGTTTCTTCACAATATAGAAAAATTCTGATGCGGCAACACATGACTTTCCTTATATAATGCAATGAATTTACTACTTTTACAGATAAAAGAAAATGCAATTCTTATAGTTGATACTTATATTCTTTCAAAGATATTGAATTTTCTTGAATTAGTCGTCAGTTTAATTGATTTAGCGTCATTTTTATCCATTTGGCGAGATTTTCGTTAATTTGGCAACATTTAAAAATGTCGCCAAGTTGGTGACATTCCGCTAAATTCGTCACCAAAATCTCGCCAAGCGTTATGGATGGAGAAATAAGTGATTCTTGCAGCAGATAAATGATTATGGGCGTTCAAGTACAAAAGGATTACTCAAAGTATCTTTTCTCTTGAATGGAAGGAGTTAGATCCACGAGAATGATGTTACCAAATTTATCGCATGATATTAGATACGAAAAGTGTACATGTTTCTTAACAAATAATATATATTGCTTTTAATTTATGGGACTTTTGATAAATACTAGACAAATACCCGTTGAAACTCAACAGTTTCGAAATAAGGAACCCCCCGAATAATATAAATTTTTGAATAATTCGAGTTTAACATTTAATCGGCAAATCGAATAATTTGGTGTGCAGAAACTTTTAAAGAAGAAAGTATTGGAAAACTTAAATTGCACATTTCTCCTTTCAAACTATCTACCCATACACAAAATTAAACTCTCTATCTTATCCCGAAGCATGCTATTTTAACATTTCCCCAATCGACAGTCTTTCTGTGGAGCACAGCCATAAACAGACATTTAGCAAAAACTCTATTCGCCTTGGGTTTTTTTATCATATTATTGGCCCATACACCGAATATCAAGCCTCTATCACATTTAAAAGAGAGCGTGTATAACTTATTCGAAAAATCGAACATTTTGTTGTGCAGTACCTCCTAAAGTAGAGAATATTGGAAAACTGAAATTGTACACTTTCTTCCTTCCAAATTATCTACCCGTACACCGAATTTGAAATCTCTATCTCATCCCGAAGTATGTATTTTATCATTTCATATTTCGAACGTTTTTCTCTGGAGCATCCCCTTAATCGAACATTTCTGAGAAACTCTATTCGTCATGGGTGTTTTCATTAAATGATTAGCCCATATACAAAACTTCAAGCCTCTATCAAAACTTAAAGGAAGAATTTTTCATTTATTCGAAAAATCGAACATCTGGGTTTCCCGTACCCCTTAAATTATAAAATATTGGAAAACTGAAGTCGCACGCACTTTTCCTTTCTAACTATCTACCAGTACTCCAAATTTGAAGTTTCTCTCCTGTTCCGAAGCATAGTTTTTCGTCATTTCACCTTTCGAACTTTTTTCTCAGGAGCATCCCCTTAAATATGCATTTTTGAAAAACTTCATTTTTCTTGGGTTTTCCATCAAATGATTCGTCCATATAAAAAATATGAAGCCTCCATCACGTTCCAAAAGAGGCGTTCCTTCTTCATTCTGAAAATAGGGCATTTTGTGGGCGACACCCCCCTAATGTACAAAATATTGGAAAACTGAAATTGGACACTTTCTTCCTTCCAAACTATCTACCCGTACACCAAATTTCAAATTTCTATCGCATCCCGAAGCATGTTTTCTGAACAATTCACCTTTCGAATGTTTTTTCTGGAGCACCCCCTTAAATGAACGTTTTTGAAAAACTATATTCATCTTGGATGTTTTCATCAAATGATTAGTCTATATAACTAACTTCAAGCTTCTATCGAATTTTAAAGGAACCGTTTCTCATTTATTCGGTAAATCGAATATTTTGGTGTGCGGCACCTCCTCAAGTAGAAAATATTGGATATCTGAAATTGAGCACTTTCTTCCATTCGAACGATGATTTACCCATGCACCAAATTCGAAGTCTCTATCTTATGGCAAAGCATGCTTTCCTATCATTTCACTTTTCGAACGTTTTGGTATGGAGCACCCCTCTAGAGAACGTTTTCGAAAAATTCGATTTTTCCACAAGGTTTTATCGAACGATCGACTCGTGTACCAAATTGCAAGTATCCATTCTATATATTCGGAAAGTGACTAAAAAAAGTGTGACAGACAGACAGATAGACAGACGGACACTTGGCAATTAGTATATATAGATATTTGAAAAAATGGCTGATATCTCGAGAACGGTTCATGCTAGCGTTCCAAAATTTATGTCAATCGTTTTCCAAAGAAAAATTACATAAGAAATGTCTATTTGCGTAACTTTATTAAAGGTTTTGATTTTTTGATGATTTTATCAAAATTTCACTCGAAAATTTAGGAAGATTCTGAACATTCGATTGTGCTTGAAAACAATAGGCTTCCAGGATTCACGGATTGTAATTTTTGTACCAAATTTCATTCGAATTGCTCCATTCGCTCGTGAGATATCGTCTCCAAAGTCTCACTGACACACACACACACACACACACACACATACTTTCACGTACATACATACACAGTCATCACCTCAAAAATGTTCGATTCGTGATCAGGGATGCTTGAAACGTGCTCTCCCGTCGAAAACTCGAATTCGGATTTTCGACCCCATCACAATTCTTTCCTTATACCTTATGTATATAATGAAAGTATAAAAGAGAATCATTACTCGTGTCAGGGCAAAGAATATCGTATGGTTAGCTGGTGATCGGTGATTGGCTTCTCCACTAAGACAGTAGTTCTTTATAAGAGCACTCTAGCAAGGACCATTACAATATTGTGGCAATTAATTGAAAAATATCATTTTTTTCGTTTTATCACACGTAAGCTTAGGACAAAGCACTCCAAATTAGCTCAGAGTTCAAATTGCAGTTATTATCAAAGTAGCAGGTGTTCGTAAGCACCTGGTAAGTAGCAGGTGTTCAAATTCCTCCGCCAGGTGGCAGGTGTTCCGCAGTGGTAGTTTCTCAGTTGTTGCGGGGCTCATTAGCGTCAGGGATATCAGCGCGGAAACACGTGCTAAAGTGATTGCGCTTAGAGAACACACTTCTAAGACGTTCGAGGAAATAGGTAAAAGATGTGGAGTGAGTACAGCAAGTGTCGGGAGGATCTGGAAGCGGTTTCAGGAAACAGGAAATGCTGGAACCAACCGCTCTGGATCAACTTCGACTCGTGACGACAAAACTTTACATCGAATGAGTGTTAAAAATCCTCGATTAACCAGTTTTGACCTATCTAAGTCCATGGTGGCAGCTGGTGTTGATATTGCACCTTCAACAGTGCGATACAGGCTGTTAGAATGCGGACGGAGAGCACGTCGGCCGTACAAGAAGCAGCTTCTGACGCTTCGTATGAAGAAAAAAAGGTTGGAATGGGCACGGAAATACAAAACATTGACTGAGAAGGACTGGGAGAAAGTTATCTTTTCTGACGAAACATATTTTGTGGTTCAGGGATTTAGATCTATGTTCGTGAGAAGGAGCCAAGGAGAACCTCTCAATCAGCACCACATCAATCAAGCACCCAAGCATCCGCCCAAAAAGATGTTTTGGGGTTGTTTCAGCGTTTTGGGGACAGAATCTCTTGTTCCCGTAGAGGGAATGATGAACAGTGCCAGTTACGAAGTCATATTGACCCGAAAAGTGCTTCCAACCATGGCTAAACTGTGGCCGAACGGAGATTGCGTTTTCCAACAAGACAGCGCGCCATGTCACACTTCGAAGCGAATCAAAAATTTCTGCTCAAAAAAAAAATATTACCGTACTGGATTGGCCCGGGAATTCACCAGACTTGAATTCCATAGAAAATTTATGGGCTATTGTCAAAAAACGGCTCACAAATTTGACTGTACGACGATGGACAAGCTAATTTCGGCCGTTATTGACATATGGTTCAGAGACGTTGAAAGTAAAACTACATGTGCTAGTCTAGTACATTCCATGCCGAAACGTGTCTGTGATGTTATAAAGTCTCGGGGAGGTCATATCACTTATTAGTTTTAAATGTATCCATAGAAAACTTGAATAAAACTGAATTTTATAAAAAAAACTGCATTTCTCAATTAATTGCCACAATACTGTAGATCATGTCTCATCATAGAATCAAACTACCAACCTGCGGCTCGCTAGAAGACGTTTTGTGTTTTATATATTAACTAGCAGTCTTCGTACGGAGTATATAATATAAAAAAACTTAAAATTCACAATGATGTTCAAATTCCTATAGTACACTAAATGGCATGGTTAATAAAAATTATTCTGCTAAAATATTTATTTTACTGCTCCTAAAAAGAAGTTTAGGAATATCTGTTCTAGCAATACAAAAGTATCTTTACGGGAAGATATGAAGAATAAAACATCCTAGCCCCGTTTGTAAACAAATTTACAAAAAAATGTGAAATTAAATCAATATATGCAAATAAAAGATGTTACAATTGTACGGAATCCGTACTACTTATATCCGCGAATATTAGAATATATACTCTGAATTAGATTACACGCATAAATTGAAAATATCAATAAACCCTGCATCTTTAAATCTGAAGGCAGTAATTGATACCAATATATGCCGAAATGGAAGCGCAAAAATTACATGGGAAGATATACATTTACTACTTATATTCTCGTAGATTAGAAGATATGGTCGTGTGTAAGTTGAAGATTACCCGTATTACAATATGGGTCTCAAAAATCTTTGCAAAAATAAAACAGATGACGTAATACATTTAAAATATCAATAATCCAAATAATACTTGGAACAGAAGGCCGTAATTGATACCAATGTATGCCAATGTATGTCAAAATATGTTCCAATAAACATGTGCTACTGATATTCTCGTTGGTTAGAAGACATACCCGTGCATTTGAAGAAGATTACCCGTACTACGTACAAAATATGTGTTTCAACAATTTTTACCAAAATAAAACAATATTTTAACAAGTTGAAAATATCAATATACCCTGAATCAATAATCCCCGAAAATATCACTAATAATAATGTTTAAACCTGAACCCCGTAATTGGTATTATCTGGGAAAAAATGCAATATCAATGAAATTTATTACTTTACTTATATAGATAGTATAATGCATAAGAAAAATATTGTGAGAGTGAGTATGTGGAGACGATATCTCACGAACGAATGGTGCCATTGGAATGAAATTTGGTACAAAAGTTACAATTCATGAATACTGGAAGCCTGTTGTTTTTTAACACAATCGAAAGTTCAGAACCCCCCTAAATTTTCGAATGAGATCTTGAAAACATCATCAAAAAATCAAAACCTTTAATAAATTTATGCAAATAGACATTTCTTATGTAATTTTTACTTAGAAAACGATTGACATAAATTTTAGAACATTAGCATGAACCGTTCTCGATATATTGCATATTTTTTAAATAAATTTATCAAAAATTCCCATAAATTAAAAAAAAAATTAACTGTTGAGAAACATGTTCAATTTTCATATGTAATATCATGCGATAAATTGGGTGACATCATTTTCGTGGATCTATCTCGTTCCATTTATGAGAAAAAATACTTTAAGTAATACTTTTGTATTTGAACGCCAATAGTCATTTATCTGCTATAAGAATAACATATTTCTCCGTCCATAGTGCTTGGCGAGATTTTGGCGACGAATTTGGCGGAATTTTGGCAACTTGGCGTCTTCTTTAAATGCCGCCAAATTAACGAAAATATCGCCAAATGGATAAAAATGATGCTAAATCAATGAAAATGACGACTCATTGACGAAAATACAATATCTTGGAAAGAATATAAGTATCTACTATAAGAAAAACCTATTTTTTTACTGTAAAAGTGGTAAATTCATTGCATTATCTGAGGAAAGTCATGTGCTGCCCACATCAGAACTTTTTTTATAGGCATATCTTTATTATTTATATCTTAAAAGATTTAACAAAAATCGTCTGCAGCATAGACACATAGGATTTTAATCTGTTGCAAAGCGACATGATATTTTCTTAAAATAAATTGGTGGGAAAAAAATCATCTGAATACTGATATCTATATGGAAAGTTTGCTGACATTTTCGCCAATTTAGCAACATTTAAAAAAATCGAATTAAACGCCAAGTGGGACCTTAGAACTGGCAGTCCCACTTGGTGACGAATTGACGAAACATCATCACAATACTATCCTCTCACAAAACAGAATTAATTTCATTTATATAAAGCAATTTTATCAATTTCAAGCTGTTTTTATGGATTTACAAACATTTTTATCAATTTGGCGACGTTTTAAAAATTTGGTACTAAGTAGGACGGTTGGACGAACAGACAATTGCGACCGAAACATCATTTCAGTACACTATTCTAATAAAACAAAATTAATTTATTTGAATTAACGTCGTTTTTATTAATTTTGCTCATTTCCGTCAATTTGACAAGGATTAATAAAAGGCGCCAAGTTAGCGATATTATTATATAATTTGTAGGTCTAAATTTTGAGATCTGAGGAATAAAACATCCTGATCCCGTTTGCATATACTAAATGAAAACACAAAAAATATATTAGACGATACACCCGTTCTACTCTTATTCTGTTTCAACAAGCGACTAAATGAGTTTATTAGCGAAACCCAATATATGATTTTATTGACGAAACACAATATATAAGTTTGAAAAATCTTTGCTAAAATAAATGAAAGTGATGTCTTCAGTCCGTAATTTATATAATTAAAAGAAATATCAAACCGTTCATTTATAAGATACATTTTTATATCCATTTATTTACTATTAAAATATAAAAAATAATAATAATAATTAACAAACACATTTGATTTAATTGCGTTGCTGAGCAACATGATCTAAGAAAGAATATTTCTCATAAAATGCTGATAATCAAAACACCATTTTGATCTAATACTTTTCATTGTTGAGTAACAGCCTGTGAAAAATAAATCACAGTGAAAGAGTTTCCATTTCAATTCATTTTTCAAACCTGCGATTTTCAACAGTGACTAATAAGAGCAATAAACTCCAACCAAACTCAAAGATATAATTTTCTTCAAATAAATTGGCGAAAAAAAATATTGTCTATATAATGCTCTGTCTATGAAAGGTTTAATGGTTTACATTTCAATTCCTGTTTCAAACCTGCGATTTTCAAAAGTGACTAATAAACACCATAAACTCCAACCAAACTCAGAGATATAATTTTCTTCAAATAAATTGGCGGAATAAATACCGTCTGCATAATGCTATCTCTATGGGAGATTTAATCATTCCATTTTAATTAATATCTCTATAACCCCTGGTCTTAGAAACTCGAATCATGAAATAAATTTTAAGTGAGGCTATTTAAAGGATCCACACAAAATTTTATCAAATTCGGTTCGGTCGTTCTCCCGTGCTGATCAGACAAACATACATGCATACATACAGACAGCGAGAAAGACAGACAGACAGATTTTCAATGTAATTTATATAGATTTAAGACTATAAGAATTATCTTTAATTTTATATTTCATATCAAAGCAACATTTCTCGGTCAACTTTAAAACCAAACTTTTAATATTGTAACATTAATTTTTTTTTTGTAAACGGGAAAATCATACATGTATGCAGAAAATAATTATAACTTTCTATAGTAGGCTGTCACTTACTTTTATCTGTGTTATTTAAACTCAAATTTAATTAGATATTTAATTTTCTATAATAGACAGTTTAATGGCAGAAATTAATAACAGTAACCAGATATGTCGCCAATAAAAATGCCTTCTAATAACGTTTCTATCGTTGCTGGATTGGAAGTTACAATGTTTCTACCATTCTAAAATCCTTGCTTTGAGGTGTTTTGTGCTTATTTATTAACTCGTTGTCTGCATGCTGCGAAATTATGCGATATTATAATAATAATAGCGAAATTATGTTTGATGGGTCAGGATGGATTATCAATTAAATACGTATATGTTATTTAATATATAATTATTTATTTAGCAGCGAATTATTTAACTTACAGACCAATAACATTTTCCATTAAGATATTGCATGATTTTAAAACCCAAATGGGGATATAAAAAAGAAATGTTTTCAGAACTGTCGAATGACTGACTGCTTTTAAGTACTTTTAATGCAAAAATAGATAGCATCTGTTGTCTAGTAGTTAGCATTAGCAGGGAATTAAAAGTTATACTCTTCCACAAAGACGGGGATATCACTTTGATTTAATAATACAATTAAGTCAAATACATTATTGCTGATATCTATTCATAATAGCCGTATGTATACTCATTTGTATCGCCATCTTTAAAACAGATATCTCTAATTCGTACTACTTTTTTTCCACTAAATATAATTTTGTTAAACAGTAGAGAAAATTGTAAGATGGACACACTAAATTCTTTTAATATCATTATTTTATTGTTTTTTCCCTTATAGCCATTAGTTTATAAAATTAAGTTTATCTCTGAAATTAATTATGAAAATAAAAATTAATTCATTAATATCTAGAAATTATCAATGGTTATTAAATTTATTTTACATCATACACACTTTAAAAAGGAATACTACATTAAAATAAAATTAATTTGAAATATTTTTTGGGTGTGGGTTCAAAAATTTTATAAGGAACATAAACAAAAATGTTCATTACCGTTTGCCAAATACTCGGGATCTCTATTGTCTTCCAATTTTAAAAAATAAGGATACACGTCATTGAAGCACCAGCCCGCTGCCCCCATGCTTTCCCAGTCATCGTAGTTTCTCATGTTACCACGCACATATAGCATTCCATTCAAGCTACTCGAACCACCAAGCATTTTTCCACCTCCCAAAGGTATTTGCTGCAAAAGTAATGGTTCAAAAAATGCTATTAGAAGTCACAGGTAAATCATAATATATACATAGTAAATGAACATGATAAAATAATCATTTCCACGAAGCGACAGATAGTATCAAATAAATTTAATTTAATTTTTAGATGTAATGAATTATCACCAACTTACCTACATTTCACGAAAGTATTCGTAAGCGAAATTTTACTGAAATTATCGCCATTATCGCCAAATCATTCAGACAGTAACAAATAACAGATAGATGGTCTATCCGCTGCAGTGTATTCAAGATATAATGGATAAAATACCAAAGGAATTTAGAAGTAAAAGACTTGTGGATTCTCGGAACAGCAATACGAGAATTAGCAGAATGGCAGCATAAATGTTTTGAGAGCACCAGTTATATGAATATACAGATAGTAGGTAATACAACCTAGTAGGAGCACAAAGCGAGTGGCTGATAAACAGCATCTGGATTCTCGAACTGAAAAAAATTTCAATTCAGCGTAGACAATTCAAAGTTATTTAAATTATAGATAATTTAAATCAAAAGAATATATCTTCATGCTGTCGCACATGAAGAACAGACGGCACAAGCAGAATTGCGAACTAGATGCTAATACAGAGGTTGTTTACATATTTTTTGAATGACTTTTGCAAAAAAATATCAAGCACTTTTCTGGTAACAACTTATTTTATAAGAGTTATATTATCGTTTGTTGCAGGTATTTTTTTTAAATGACGCATGTAAAAAGCGTATTCCGAAGAGAAATACTCTTATAATGTAATTATAAAACTCTGTGAAAAATAGGGAATTCACATTTTTAAAGCAAAATAAGCAATAACTATTAATAAAAACATGGATCTATTTAAATGATTATAACAAAAAGAGTTGGATTTACTATTTCTAAAGAGGTGAAAAATCTCTAAGGATATGGTTAAATGAGTCAAAAGAAAGTTTTTAAAGGATCCTTAATTATTGCTAGCTATTCGTATAACAGTAAAAAATATAATGTGGGCAGCACATGACTTTCCTTATAATGCAATGGATATACTTCTTTCACAGTGAAAAAATTATGAAAAGATCCACGGTACTGAGTTTTTCATGTTGAATTTCACATTTGGAGTTTTTCCGGATGATAACATGTAATATTATTTCAAAGTATCCAATTATCAAATATTTCAACCAACTCTAAATTAACAATTAATAATATTAATAGCATCCTCAATAAGCAATGTCCATATATAAAAATATATAATAGTCCATAAAATATATAATAGTCTATATAATAGTCCACATATAGTAGTCCATGTATAAAAATATATAATAGTCCATATAAAAAATATATATAATAGTCTATATATAAAAATATTTTAGTAATTAATTCATCAATTAGACGAAATTTTCAATAACTTTGACGATATTTTCTACAATCTGAGGAGAAATAATGCCAATATGGCAATATCCCGCTTGATTATTTGACAAGTTTGCCAAATACATCGCCAAGTTCGCCAAATATATCGCCAAGTGTTACAGATAAACGGAGAGAACATTTCGTATATACTAGAAGGTATGGCCGTCATACGACGGAATTCCAAAATTCGCTGATCATTACCTCCCATTTTGCCTCATCTTTATCAATTTGACAATTTTTCCCTCATTTTGACAACATTTAGAAAGGTCGTCAAGTTGGCGACATCCTGCCAAATTTTCAACTAGCTTTACGGAGGGATGGTTGGGTGGATGGACGGACGGAGAAACGTGTTATTCTTATAGTCAGTCAATTCTTATGTTCTTTCCAATAAATTGAATGTTCATCAATTAGTCGGAATTTTCATTGATTTAGCGACATATTTGCAAATTTAGCGACATTTTCGACAAGTTAGCAGCATTCTAAAAACTCACCAAGTTGGTGATATTTCGCCAATTTTGTCGATGAAATTTCGCCAAACGTTATGGACGAAAAATCGGTTAATCTTATAGTAGGTGATGATGACTATTGGCGTCCAAATAAAAAACTATGACACGAACTATCTTCTCTCGTGACTGGAAAGTACTAGATTCACGAGAATGATGTTAACAAATTTAACGAATAGTATTACATATGAAATGTGAACATACTTTACAATAGTTAAATTTCTTTTAATTTTATGTGATTTTTTGATTCATTTATTTGAAAAATTTGTAATATCTCAAGAACGGGTCATACTAGCGTTCGATTTTCTGCATGAATCGCTTCATAATGAAAAATTACATGAGAAATGATATATTACCTAACTTTATTGAAAATTTTGATTTTTTGACGATTTTTTTCAAAATTGCATTCGAAAACGTAAGGGATGTTCTAAACATTCGATTGCATTTAGAAACAATATGGTTTCAGTGATCATAGATTGTAATTTTTGTACCAAATTTCATTCAAATCTCTTCATTTGTTTATGAGAAATCGTCTCCATAGAGTCACGGATACACATGCACGCAGACATTACCTCAAAATCGTTCGATTCGTGTTCAGGGATGCTATAAACGTGCTCTCCTTATACATTATACTATGTATATAACATTATACTATGTATAATAATGGTTAAGAAAAGTCGAAAAAAATGTCAAAATCAATTCAGCATTTTACAAACTAATGCAGCCAGAATGAACAAAGACATAAACGCTTTCAACTATGTTGTAAATTATAAATAAATGGACTTAAAAATAAAAAATATACTGGTTTTAAACGAGAAAACAGGAAAACGAAACTCTGTTGATTAACGAAAAACCATTAAAGACTCGCTTTAATGACTAAAATTTATAAACTGGAATTATCCTATTTTTAACGGAAAAATTTGAACAGATTGCTGTTGATTAACGAAAAGCCTATGATGTCTAACAATTTTCGTTGATAGAATCAGTAATAAACAGATAAACAGTTTATCGTTCTTTTATAAGTCACAAATAGAATCGGCCACACTTTATCTGTTCCTTGTCAGACTTACTCTGTTTTTGAGTCCTGTTCCCGTATGCAGCTGTGGAACAGATATGTGTCGCCAGTCGACATCGCTGTTAAGGAAGTATTTAGTCAGAGCTGGCACCTCTGTAAGGAGAGGGGGCTCGTGTCCTGCTTCTAACAACAAAACGCTTACACAGGGTAATTCAGAGAGTCGGCAGGCCACTACTGATCCAGCAGAACCAGCACCCACTGAAAGAGATATTGAATAAATTAATTTTTTTAAAGCTATTAAAATATATTAAGACTTAATGAATCTGTTGCACCATAAACTGATACCTTGGTACCTAATGACCTCGTAATGTAATCCAATTTGTTATATATATGTATATATTTATATATATATATATATAATTATATATATATATATATATATATATATATATATATATATATATATATTTTTTTTTCAGCTATACCTTCATTTTCAAGATATTTTCAGCTATACCTTCATTTAAAATAATTTCTGCTATAACCTGACAGTTCAAAATTTGTGTGATAACTAAAGTGGGCTTAAGAAAGAAAAAAAAAGTATATATCATATTTTAATATAAAAAGAGATATAAATAATTAGTTAGAAGTAAGGTATGAGGGACGTGACATTATATATATATATATATATATATATATATATATATATATATATATATATATATATATATATGTATATATATATGTATATATATATATATATATATATATATATATATATATATATATATATATATATATATATATATACATATATATACATATACATATATATATATATATACATATATATACATATACATATATATATATATATATATATATATATATATATATATATATATATATATATATATATATATATATATATATATATATATATATATACATAAATATATATATATATATATAATGTCACGTCCCTCATACCTTACTTCTAACTAATTATTTATATCTCTTTTTATATTAAAATATGATATATACTTTTTTTTTCTTTCTTAAGCCCACTTTAGTTATCACACAAATTTTGAACTGTCAGGTTATAGCAGAAATTATTTTAAATGAAGGTATAGCTGAAAATATCTTCAAGAAAGTTAATATTATAAGTTGTAAATTTCTGTTACATCTCTTAAAGTAATTTTTATCGGAAAAAAACTGATTGTTTAGGAGCAGTAATTCATCAAATTGGGGAATATCGCCCTGTTTAATCAACACTCTCTAAATTTTTGTCTGTAGTGGATTAAATAAATACAGTACCACCAATGTGTTTTTATGGCCAGCTAAAAGGTATTTTTCAGCTGAAAAATGCCAGTTAAATAGTAAAGATCTGATAATTAAAACGAAATATATTACTATATTTTCTTTGCGGTTGACTTCGTGAAAATCTAATGCATTTCAAGAAACTGGGCAGAGTCCATTCCGAAAATAAGAGCTTCGAATTCCGTCTCAGTAGCTCAACTTTAGAGCATCGACTCGTCAGTATGAAAACCCATGGTTCAATTCCCGATTGGGGGTCTTTGCAATGATACCTGAACAAATCAATTCTGCACGTTTGTGCAAAGATGTTTGAGGTTTGAAAGTCAGAGGACTCTGGTACATTAGGCGCTAATGTTTAACCGGTAGGTCAACGACCACGCAGAAAGCTAGCTAACCTGGAGGGAAAAAAGCATCAGGAGGGTAACCTGATGCTAAATTTTGATTTGGGGCAGCAAGGGGCATCTACCCTGTAAATTATGCAACGATGTAAAAGTTCTTAAATGGACGCTAGAAAGACTAGCACGGATTAGCTAAACTTTGTTATATTAAACGTCGATTTCAAATCAAGATGTATACCAAAGACCATGTATGAAACTAAGCTGCAGGTTAAAAGATCAGAAGGAGGCTATCCTGAGGTAATTATAGCAAATGGTTACTTGCATAAGATTTTCTGATCTTTAAAACTTCCGTTGGTGTAGTGATTATAGTAAAGAGTTAAATTTTAAGCACTGTTTGCATGTATAAAGCAGTACTATTAGATTTGAAAAAAAAATCTTCTGTAATATCATCTTTGTGGCGTTTACGTAACTGTATCATTCAAAAGTTAATTACAATACTTACAACTGTCTTCTTTCAATCATTCTGGAATTAACTTACCTATTATATAGTCATATTCGTTTTTAAACGTGAATGCTGGTTTAGGTGTGTGCCTCTGCCTTGCTAATGAGAGCAGCAGGAGGGGCAACAACGTGGAGTTGCTGAGTGGAGTCTGATAGGATCTTTCAGCAGTTAGTTGCATTGTTTCTGCAAATATATATGTTTTAATTTCCAGCATACTACGCTATCTACATACTTCTTACCATCCTACATACTACTTACTTTCACACATATTATCACGCTATTTACTTTCCTGATTACTTATTTGTATACAATTTTGTTTATTCCATTCAATTTATAAGAAACCTACATAAATAGCCACGCTAATTCCATTAAGGACCAATATCGTTGCAGGATTCAACGATATATTGTATAACTAATAAAACACATAGAACATAACAAACAAATTACATAAACTTGATAGATGTGTTTACAATAGTGAAACACTAAAAAGTTAAAAGCCCGTAATAAAATACATACAATTATAGACGGCAAGCAGACAATTGACAAGATCTAAGATCTGCGAGGGATCGCCGGTTTACCCGCTCGATTGTCCGGCCCGCAAGGCTCCCTCTTATTGAGTGTGTCCTTCCTCATCCATGCTTTAAGAGCACTAAACCCTTGGTTGAGTTGGGCGGATTGGGTCGTAGAAATAAGAAGTTGGAAAAGAAGAGTTTAGAGCCGGGAAAAAGAGTTAAAAGCCTGAGGGATGAGATACCTTAAGGAAATCGCACAGTATGTCCGGGATCAATCTCCGTCGCGCAAAACTATCTCCAATTCTACGCGGAGTATGGGGAGTGTTTAATCTTTAGGTCTAAAAGTGCATCTAAATGTCCATCTAGGTCTGAAAGTTTAGAGTAAAGCTGGTATGGTCTTTGTGGTTGCCAACCCTATTGGGTTCCAATATAAATTGTGTGGCACTGTCCCGGTTCCCTGTCGTCCAAATCCTTCCATCTCGGGTTAGGTCATGAGGTCTAAGCATGAAATATATTTTCAGAGTCTATAAACCCGTGTAGCGAGCTCGTATTGTATGTTCATTTCATGTACTTATTATTGTATTAATTTATTTATGTAGTAATTTACTTAATACTTATTTAAATGTATGTTTTAATTTATATATTGGATGAAGAACGTTGACTCGTTGCAGGCAACTGTAAAAAATTAAAGGATTTGAAAAGTTTGAATTTTTTCCGTACAGCCAGTCAAAAAAAATTCCAACGTCGCTCTTCATTCTAGCTCCTATGGTCATGCAATCAACCCAAAACTATCATTTGCCTCAGAAAAATGTCTTCTATAAATAAATGTTGATTTAATTTGTATAACGTTTCTCCATCATATTTAGTTGCTGGTTATTTTCAAAAATTCAAAAGGCGACAGGCATCTTTTTTATCGGATTTATAATAGATTTATCAGATTTATATTATATTTATTATATCAACCATAGCTAAATACAATATTGTGTGAGATAGCAATGACGAATAAGGGAGATATACTGGAAAAACCATTCGAGATTCGCATTTAAGATTCATATTATTCATTGTTATTTAAGGTAGTAAACTAACGGCCTCGCATACTCTGCAGTTATATCACTCTTATTCAGTTGATATAGCACATTTAGAAAAACGTTTTATCAATAGACTTGTGGGGTCAAAAATCTCGTGAACTTTAGAGGCAGAAAAAACGTCCTTTTTAACGATCAATATGTTAATATTAATTCAGTTTTTTTCTTGTTGAAAATTTAGTGCCCTACTGAGCCTCTAATAAATTCTCCTCAAGAAATTGGGTAAGAATCATTGGAATTTTATTCGAATCATCCAATGTATTTTCAATTGCTACCTAAACTGATTTAATTTGAAATTTTATATTATTTATTCGACTATTGGCTTTTATTTTAGTGGCAGACAAAGTGTATCGCATTAAAACATTAGGTGACTATTTTTTGTTTATGATACAATTTGATTTAGCTCATTAACTAAGCGACAAAACTAAAATACATACTAATACATGAAGCTCAATGCTGTTTACAACATAATATGATCGCTGATATATGCATGAAACATTACAACTCAATAAAATGTAAGATGGCCGTTCCTATCAATAACTTCTTTGTTATGCTGTGGCATAAAATCTACAGTGGTGTTCAAAAAATGTTATCATCCGGAAAAATTCCGTTATTTCAAAATAAATGCTTAACAGAAAGCAATAAACCCGAATATTGAATCCTTATTATTATGAGCCAATAGAAATTCCACCATGTCATCTCAAACATCTAACAAGATATTATTTTAATTATGCACAAAACTCTTTATTATTAAATACTTAATAAAATAAGAATGTCACATGTTTCTCTTTGTTATTCAATATTTAATACAGAATGTCATGTTTCTCATTATTCTGGATTATTTCACATAGCCGTTTCAAGTTTTAAGTGATTAATTTTTTTTCATTAACGTATACCCTCCTCTTCAATGTATTCATCAATATTAAAGACTTTAAATATCACTTTAAATATGTTACTGTCATTTTTTCCATCACTGTCATTGAAATATGTATGTGATGAAATTTTTGAACAATACTGTATTAATCTGCAGACACGGTCAGTATACTGCTGAAATAATTTTCACGTTTCATGAAGAAAATCTCCAAAGTTAGCTCGCTTTAACATTTCATTAAATAGTTTGCTTTGAACCATAGTTGCAAAACATAAAATTTGCATAACAATTGTCTAATGTTATGCCTTCTTAAAGCAATTAATAATTCGACAGTAATTGACAGAAATATAATATTATTTCTATTTTCAATGAGATAGCCCAAATACCATACAAAACACATAAAGTACCAATAATATAAATTTATCTTAAATTAATATTAAAAAGCTTGTATAAAATACTAAAATACAATTTTATGACGAGAAACAAGTACAGAATGCATTGATCTAAACTAAATCGATTTTCAAATTTGGTATTTCGCTTTACGTTATGGAATTTTTCTTAAAATGAAAGTAGTAACAATGTATGATCATTTGTTGCACAAAGATCAAGAGTTCAAACTTTGCATTTCACTGCGATTTTGAAATTTTTCTTAACACAAATGCAACAACAATGTCTGATAATTTGTTGCACAAATGTCAAGAGTCCAAACTTTGCACAGAAATTTTTCTTCGGAGTATTTTCCTTCCGAAATTAAAGGATAGTCCCCGAAAGCTTCAAAATTATGAAGCTTTTTTAATATAAATATATATTACTTTCCTTATATACATAATGTATAAGGAAAGTATTGTGACAGGGTCGAAAATTCGAATTCGAGTTTTCGACGGGAGAGCACGTTTCAAGCATCCCTGATCACCAATCAAACATTTTTTGAACATTTTGACATTTTTTGACACAATTTGAAAAAGTCGTCAAAAAATCAAAACCGCTAATAAAGTTACACAAAAGACATTTCTTATGTAATTTTTTATTAGAAAACGATTGACATAAATTTTAGAACGCTAACATGAACCGTTCTCGAGATATTGCACATTTTTCAAAACAATTATCAAAAAGTCATATAAAATAAAAAATATATATTTCCTATTGAGAAACATGTTCACTTTTCATATGTAATACCATGTGATAAATTTGGTGACATCATTCTCGTGGATCTAGCTCATTCCATCACATGAGAAAATATACTTCGAGTAATACTTTTGTATTTGAACGCCAATAGTCATTTATCTGCTATAAGAGTAACTTATTTCTCCGTCAGTAAAGCTTGGCGAGATTTTGGCGACGAATTTAGCGGAATGTCGTCAACTTGCGGACTTTTTGATATGTTCATTTTGACATCATTCTCGTGGATCTAGCTTTTTCCATTCAAGAAAAAAGATACTTTTAAGTAATACTTTTGTATTTGAACGCCAATACTCATTTACCTGCTGTAAGAATATCTTATTTCTTCGTCCATGACGCTTGGAGAGATTTTGGCGACGAATTTGGAGGAATGTCGCTATGATAAAAATGACGCTAAATCAATGAAAATGACGACTAATTGTCGAAAATTCAATATCTTGGAAAGAATATAAGTATCTACTATAAGAAAAACCTATTTTTTTACTGTAAAAGTGGTAAATTCATTGCATTATGTAAGGAAAGTCATGTGTTGCCCACATCAGATTTTTAAATTATTTACTGAAATAATGAACTAAAATTTTATACTCCAAGGACAGTGCTGAATTAATTGCCGTCAAAATTTAACCAAGTGTCAGTTCAAACTCTTTTCAAATATAACTTTCATAATTAATAATTAATTTAAAAATTTGTTTAAACCTTAAATATAATTTGCATTTAGTCTGGGTTATTTAGTAGCACAATATAAAATGCGACTTAATTTGTTAAGCTAATTATTTCTAAAAATATATAAAAGTGAAAGAGCAGTATTAGTTTAACAATAGGAGCTCGAAATTTCAAGCAGTCGGTCCTCCCCAACGGCATGAGTATATTGTATAAATTGTATAAATTTTAGATGAATTCGGGCAGCTTTAATCTATAGAACCATAATGTTTCCACAAAAGGTGATATTTCCCTAAAAAATCAATTTGGTGAAAAGTTTTATATGAAATCGACCCCTTATACAAATCAGTTGCTCATTTATTTATAGCATTCATTATTACGAGACTAAAGAAACATTTGGTTTTAATGTCCGATCCAAAGAGCCGAAATAGTGAGCCATGTTCCGATATTTTTCTGACAGGTTTTACCCCAATAGTGCATATGTACCATATTGGGAAGCACATATCTGTTGGATAAATTGACGTTTCTTACTTATTAACCAGATCATAGCGTCTATATGACTGTCTAGAAATGAAGCTTGTGCAATTAAATATGTGATAACTTCTAATAAGAATTCAACATATATATTTTTATAAACCTTCAATTTAATCTATATAAATAGAATTGAAAATCTGTCTGTCTGTAATGTATGTCTGACTGTTTGTCTCATCATCACGGGTGAAAGGCTGAACCGTATTTAATGAAATATTGTGGCTGGCCTTGAACTGGCCGCTATTGTAAGGTTATTTAGTAGCCCCACTTTAAATTTAGTCCAAGTTTCGAATGTCTTAAACAAGAGGCTGTCAAGATATTAATAAAAAAACGCATATTAAACCTACAAGAGACAGCATTATGCAACGATATTTTGAAAATCTCATGTTTGAAACATGAATTGAAATGTAAACTTCATCACCATGGTTCATTTCTCACAGGCTCTTACTTAACAATGAAAAGTAATAAGAAATCAAAATAATTATTTAATTATCAGCATTTTATGAGGAAGACCATTTGTTACATCATGTTGCTCAGCAACGTAACAAAATCAAATGTGTTTGTCAATTTTTACTTTCCCTGCAATACATGGTAAAGTATAGGAAAAGTATTGGAATCATGCCGAAAATCGCAACTCGAGTTTTCGACGGATCTACACGTTTCGAGACCTCTAGAATACGAAAAAACCATTTTTAGCGTGACGTCTGTGTGTGTGTATGTGTGTCTGTCTGTGTGTCTGTGTGTCTGCCTGTCTGTCTGTGCAAGTTTTGTATCCGTTCTAACTAAAAAACTAATCGACCGAAGTTCACAAAATTTGGTAGGTAAGGGTCACTTGTGGGCGAGTCTGGTGCTGATTAGTTTTGGGAACGATTTGGAATAAAAGAACCCGCCTTGTTTTGCGAAATGGCCCGCAAAAGCTTGTATCCACTCTAACTGAAAAACTAATGGACCGAAATTAACAAAATTCGGTAGATGAGTCACTTGTGGGCTATCCTGGTGCTGATTAGAATTTGGTATGATTCGGAAAAAAATAACCTGTTTTTTTCTGCAAAATGGCCAGCAAAAATTCGTCAAAATCTAAACTAAAGAACTAGGTATACTCAAATACAATAATATTTGTATATCCATTAAATGCTCGTTTAATACGTAATTTTTAACGACGAAAATAATAAGACCAAACCCATTACACTAGGACTAGCCGTTCTCGAGATATTTCAGTTTTCCTTATTTTCTCTGCGCCACCTTTGAAAATAAGTACGGTTTCCGAATGAGAACGAAAATTGAATTAAAAGTGAAATAAATTTAATGAAAATAAAGAGAACATTAATATAAGTCTGCAGGGAAAGTCATGTGCTGTCCACATCAGATTTTTACTTTCCCTGCAATACATGGTAATGTATAGGGAAAGTATTGGAATCATGTCGAAAATCGTAACTCGAGTTTTCGACGAATCTACACGTCTCGAGACCTCTAGAATACTAAAAAACTATTTTTAGCGTGAAGTCTGTGTCTGTGTGTCTGTGTGTCTGTGTGTCTGTCTGTCTGTGCGTCTGTCTGTGTGTCTGTCTGTCTGTCTGTGCAGATTTTGTATCCACTCTAACTAAAAAACTAATTGACCGAATTTCATAAAATTTGGTAGGTAAGTCACTTGTGCACGAATCTGGTGCTGATTAGTTTTGGGTATGACTCGGGTTAAAAGAACCAGCCTTTTTTGCGAAATGGCCCGCAAAAGCTTGTATCCACTCTAACTAAAAAACTAATGGACCGAATTTCACAAAATTTGGTAGATAAGTCGCTTGTAGGCCTCCCTGGTGCTTATTAGATTTTGGTATAATTCGAAAAAAATAACCTGCCTTTTTTTGCAAAATGGCCCGCAAAAATCATCAAAATCTGAACTTAAGAACTACGTATGCTCAAATATAGTCATTAAATGCTTGTTTAATACGTAATTTTTAGCGAAGAAAAGAATAAGACCAACTCCATTACACTAGGATTAGCCGTTCTCGAGATATTTTAGTTTTTCGTATTTTTCCTACACCATTTTTGAAAATAAGTCCAGTTTTCAAATGAGAACGAAAATTGAATTAAAAATGAATTAAATTTAATTTAAATAAATAGAACGTGAATTATGTCTGCAGGGAAAGTCATGTGCTGCCCACATCAGATTTTTACTTTCCTTGCAATACATGGTAATGTATAGGGAAAGTATTGGAATCATGTCGAAAATCGCAACTCGAGTTTTCGACGGATCTACACGTTTCGAGACCTCTAGAATACGAAAAAACTTTTTTTAGCGTGACGTCTGTGTGTGTGTCTATGTGTCTGTCTGTCTGTCTGTCTGTCTGTCGGTGTGTCTGTCTGTCTGTGCAGATTTTGTATCCACTCTAA
Organism: Amaurobius ferox; assembly: GCA_951213105.1. Lineage (NCBI taxonomy): Eukaryota > Metazoa > Arthropoda > Arachnida > Araneae > Amaurobiidae > Amaurobius > Amaurobius ferox. Next base: position 78,673,599 of record OX578147.1, on the reverse strand, counting down.
CTAAAAAAGTAATTGACCGAATTTCATAAAATTTGGTAGATACGTCCCTTGTGAGCGAATCTGGTGCTGATTAGTTTTGGGTACGATTCGGTATAAAAAAACTCGCCCTTTTTTGCGAAATGGCCCTCAAAAGCTTGTATCCACTCTAGCTGAAAAACTAATGGACCGAATTCCACAAAATTTAGTAGGTAAGTCACTTGTGGGACACCCTAGTGCTGATTAGATTTTGGAATGATTCTGGAAGAAATAACCTGCCTTTTTTTTGCAAAATGGCCCCCAAAAATCGCCAAAATCTAAAATAAAAAACTACGTATGCTCAAATATATCCATAAAATGCTTGTTTAATACGTAATTTTTAAAGAAGAAAAAAAATAAGACCAACCCCATTGCACTAGAACTAGCCGTTCTCAAGATATTTTAGTTTTTTCGTACTTTCTCTACGCCACCTTTGAAAAGAAGTCCAGTTATCAAATGAGAACGAAAGTTGAAATAAAAGTGAATTAAATGTAATTAAAATAAAGAGAACGTGAATATAAGTCTGCTGAGAAAGTCATGTGCTGCCCACATCAGATGTTATTATTAATGTTTTAATTTGAATAATAAATAAAGGAATATAAAAATATATCTTATAAATGAACGGTTAGATTTTCCTTTTATTTATATTAAGTACCGGCAGCGTACATCCCATTCATTTATTGTGGCAAAGAGTTTTCAAACTCATATATCGTGTTTAGCTAATAAACTCATATTTTGTGTTTAGCCAATAAATTCAGAATAAGTTGTATTTAACTAATAAATTCAGATTAAACAGAATAAGAGTAGAACGCATATATGTTCTAGTACAATGTACAATTCCGGCCTCTTTTTTTATTTTTTTATTCGATTCGAAATGTTTCAAAACGGACAAAATAAAAAAAAAATCTCCAAACTGTATTTCATGTTTTATTAGCAGTCAAAGTTCGCCTTTCTGGCTGTGGCAGGAAAACGGTCCATTTTGGCGCGCACGGAATGTGACGTCAGCAGGTTCAAAAGAGCTCCTCTACTACAGGCTGACTTATCAAGCATATTGAAGCCCATAGGGTTCCATACTACAGTTACAGAAATTATAAAATAAGTGTTTGAAATAAATACTTTATATAAAAAAAAGAAGTTTCAATTAGAATATTGTAGAATTTAGCTCGCACAAGTATTCTCCATTACCGGGTATCCAATTATTTATTAGCCATTGTTATCTTCTTTCTTCGTTTCTAGGAAAGCGAAATAGCCTAAAACCCTTTCTAGAATGATTAGAGCAGTTCGGTGCAGAACAACCACTCATAACTATTTCAATTATACTTCTTAAAGTGAAAATACGAATAAAGTTAATGTTAATAAACTGCGCTTCCAGCTAGGGTGGGCTTCAATATGCTTGATGAGTCAGCTCGTATATAGAGGAGCCTTAAGGTTCAACCGCGGCTCCCGTCTTTGAGAATTGTTTTGCATTAGTTTGGTTAAATTCGGAAAGTTCCGATAATCACAATTGTTTCTTCCGTCCCAAACTTCCGAATAGATATAAGTATTGTATCGCTCCATTGTGCCCGACTACTAGTTTTACATCATCAGATAAAATATTTATATCTGTGCCAAAAAATGTTTTTTGTGAAAAATTATATGAAGCGCAGGAAGCCAGATTGGGAACAAAATTCACCACTGCTATTAAAGAGTGTTCAATGCGAATGTTATGATAATAAATCAGTGACTGTATAATACACTTTTCAAAGCCATTTTATGAGAAGTTATTTCTTTATGATTTAAAAAATTTGAAAATCCACTACTGGTGTCCACTACTGATTCCGCACTCTAAGTTTTGCTATTACGAATGAATTTAAAGCCAGATTCAAAGTGGATTATTGGCTTTGTACCCGGTTTAGTGTGTGATGTTCGCAGTTAGTTTAGTGAATATAAAAAATCCCTTGCATAATTTTTTTTTATATCTGTATATACTGCAGTGAGCAGTTGCAATTTAGTATTTTCATTAAGTACATGTGCTTTTGAAAAGTTCTAAATAGATTTTATCTAAAAAATGAATCACAAATTTGAAACATTGCACAAAAGAAATAGAAATGAAATGGAAAATAATTTAAAATTCTATCACCTATTCAGAATCATAAATGATTTACTGTTTATTATAGGTTTTAAAATATAATATTATAAGATATAATTTAAAACTGCTTTTAGTTTAAAAATAAATTATTAGATATTATATTTAGAATCCTCACAAATCATATAAATATAATAAGACATATATGCATAAAAATATATATACATATAAACATAAATACATAAATATTATTTTTAATTCCCAGAAAAAAGACTCCGCTCAATCTAAACTTTCGGTTTAAATTTACTGAATAGCAAACTTGACTGTAAAAGGCTATTTGCACTCAAAAATTTACGGAGCACACTACAAAAAATAAATAAATAAATAAATAAATAAATATTCAACGGTGGGTCGTCCAATCTGATGGAGCTGAAATGGTTTTGCGTAAATAATATTTTGTAAAATAAAGATTCAATTTGTTCGTTTTTTTTCACTTATTTGTTTCGTTTACAGGCTTTCAAAGTGCTACAAATTACTTGCTAACTGCTTATAGCTAGCTAGCACTTTTAGTTTTCGTCCCAATTGCATCTGGATACTTTGACTCTAGATATGCAATTTTCTCAAAAAATGATATTTTTTTAACTTGCATTGCGGTATATATATTAAATTTAACCATATATCTGACGAGATTTTACAGTCAAATTAATTTATAAACCTGTCTGGAGGCACATAATTACTTACTTGATTATGCATATTTCCATGTATTATGTTCAAACCTCACCAATCATTAAACAACTTTAGAATCCCCAAGTTTATTTAACCTTATAATTTTTTTGAAACAAAATAAAATATCTCGTTCTTGTGTATGCATATTTCACCAAGGAGTAAGTAAAGACACTGAGCTGCAGCAATTGTGATATTTTAAATATTGCAACTTTCCCAGCTATTGGAAAATCCAGGTGAAAAACTAAGCTATCGAAATTAGAATCACTCGACCCAAAACCTAATTATATACACTTGCAAGACTTTAAAAGAGCTATAAATTCTTGCTTATTGTTCAAAGCTAGCACTTTTAGTTTTTGTGATATAAGCATTACAAACTTTTAAAATGAAAAATTTTCAATCTTATTCAACTTGTCAAGACGATTACTCGAAAAGTAAGTCAGTAAGGTTCAATATATTAGCTTTTTTTCTCAAAAAGCAGATTCAGAAACTACATTTACTAATACATATTTTTATCGCTTACTATTTATATCTACTTTTGAAGTTTGAGTGAAAATAGGAAAAATTTAAAAAAACACTTTCTCCGATAGACGCTTTAAGTGTTTTCTAAAAAAGTTCCAAAGAGCTAAAATTATTTCATATATTCATAATCTGGACCAACGAAACAACAAAAAAATATATGCATTTTAATCTATCACGTTCGGAGAAATTGGCATCCAAAGTGTTTGCATTTTTCGTAATGCCCCGATTTACATCACAGATACCTTAAACGTAAATGTAATTCACATAATAATAATAATTATTATTATTATAAACCTTCAAGAAAAGGGTATCAAGTTTACATCTCAGTTTCAGCTGTCATAAAATATTTATTATTTCTGAAAGAGAGCGCCATCACTGTAAAATCGATCTTAGGCAAATTGTCTGATTGCCCTTTAACAAATCAGAATCCATGTTTACAATAAAATAAAATAAGGAACACATAATTTAAAATTAAGCAAACCAAGAACAAATGGGTAAAATAATTATAAACAAATTGTAAACAAAATTAAACTCCAACTACTAGCAAATATCTCAGTAGAAACAGCACATAGCAGAATGTTGCATCACAGGTTGAACAGGCCGTATGACGTCAGAGCCAATCACTTGACGTTTTGTGTTTGAGTAGATTTTGCGCTTTTTCATTTATTGATATTTAAATAAATAATTATTTTAAGAGATTTTCGCTTGGATATTTGAAATCAGAAAAAATATTCTCTATAAATATCAATTGGTTTTAAGATTTAAAAAAAAATCGGAATTGTCCATTTTAGTGTTTTCATTTAATATATATAAACAGGATCAGGATGTTTTATCATTCAGATCTGCAAATTCAGATCTACGAATTCGGCGGGATATCGCTAATTTGGCAAATTTGCTTAACACAGAGATAGCATTGAACGTTGCCAAATTGACGGATAGGTCGCCAAATTGATAAAAACGACGCTGGATCAATAAATATAATTTTATTTTGTTAGAAGAGACTACTGAAATATCATTTCGGTAGCATTTGTCTGTCAGTCTAACCGTCCGACATAGTAACACGTTTAGAGATTTTTTAAAATGTCGCCCAATTGATAAAAAATGTTTGTAAATTAATAAAAATATCTTGATAAAATTGCGCTAAATAAATGAAATTAATTGTGTTTTCTGAGGGGATAGTATTGTGACGATGTTTCGTCAATTTGTCCCCAAGTGGAACTGCCAGTTCTACAGTTCCACAAAGAGATAAATTTGACGATTTTTAAAATGTCGCTAAATTAACAGAAATGTCGCCAACTTGATAAAATGGTGCTAAATTCATCAAAATGTCAACGAATTGATGAAAACTCAATATTTTGCATAATTAAGTACGATTTTCTAGATAATCTCTTTCGTTTTGTAAGAATTAAAAAACAATTTTTTTTTAAATTTGTTTACAAACTGGACCAGGATGCTTTATTTTTCAGATAATTTTGTATATCGAGCCCACAGATACTTATACATTTTGTAAAAGGAATAAATTAAATATTTTAATAGAATAGTTTGAATAACAAAGCCATTTAGAATACATTTGGTATTTACACATAATTGTGAATGTTAAGTATCTTTATGTTTGTCTCATCATCACAGGAGCCTAATTGGATGAAATTTTCGGGGTAGACTTGAAATGGTTCCACTTAAAATTTAGTGAATGTTTCAAATTTCTAGGACCAGGGGTTGTCCAGATATTATTTTAAAACTCACAATTAAAAATTCCATATAGCATTATGCAGACGGTATTTTTTTCACCAATTTATTTGATGAAAATTTTATCATATCACTTACCAATTGATTTAAATCCAATGTGTTTATGTGGGAGACGATTTTAATTATGTCTTTTTAGATTTATATAATATAGAAATGTATATAACATAATTTTCATTGACATTGCAGTTTTGACTGGATAACATCGATTACGGTAGTCGGGTTTAAACATTATTATTATTAATATTTTCAAGTTATTACGCCATTATTTTATTTTGGCAAAAATTGTTGAAACTCATTTATTGCACGAAGTACGGGTAATCGTTTAAAAATGCACGGGTATGTATTCTAATCCATGAGAATATAAGTAGTACATGTATAGTGGCATATATTTAGACATATATTGGCATATATTGGAATCACCTACGGTCTTCTAGTATAAAGGTTATGAGGATTATTGATATTTTCAATTTATAAAATTTATTACGTCATCTATTTTAATTGGCAAAGAGTAGTGAGGCTCATATTGTAATATGGGTAATCTCCTACTTACACACGGGCATATCTTCTAATCTACGTGAATATAAGTAATACATGTATATCTTCCCATACAATTTTAACACATTGATTTTGGCGTATATTGGAATCAATTACTACCTTTAAGATTAAAGATTAAGGATTTATTGATATTTTCAATTTATACGTGTAATTTACTAATTGTGGGTATATCTTTTAATGTTCGTGATTATAAGTAGTACGGGTCCCATACAATTTTAACGCTTTTATTTTGCATATATTGATTTAATTTCATATTTTTTATAAATTTGTTTACAAACGGGGCTAGGATGTTTTATTCCTCAGATCTACGCGTGAGGATAATTTTGTATGATGAGAACATATATTCTTAAACTTCTTTTAAGGAGCATTGAATTGAATATTTTAGAATAATTTGATTAACAATGTCATTTAGTAAGCTACATGAATTTTCGCATGATTGGGAATTTTCAGTTTCTTTATGTTATATGCGCAGAACGAATATGTACTAGTTTTTGTATAAAATCATCTATCGAATTCCATCGAGTTCATTCAAATACTTTCGTAATATAAAATTACTTTTTGATAAAGGTTAAAAAGTGAATTTAAAATTCTTTATGCACATGGACTGCTAAAATCAATACTTACCTTCTTACTGTGCCTAGTACATTAGTATGGAAAGAAAATAAACTTTGATGCGGTTGAGAATGGTACTTAAAAAAGAACACCTCTTCGAAGGAGAAATCTGACACGTTGTGTTTCTCACAATTTAGAAGACTCAGCAATGCATCTCCGGTGTTCGATTTTGCGCAGCCAAAGCTGTAGTTGTTTCAGGTGTATAGCATTTACAGCAGCTGCGCTCATGCATATTTCTGCTCCGTTCTATTCTCACGTTTTCTTTGTCACTTTTTTCTTCACGTCATGAAGCTAAAGTATTTCGACATTGTCCATCAATGTTCGAAAATATCACGTGTAATTCAATTTATAAATGTAGAACATTCATTTCCGAACATTGTAACGTATGTGCACTGTACTACATGGAAACTACCACATGTAATACAATTTACAAGAGAGTTCACAAAGAAAATATCACATGTAATTCAATTTACAAACGTAGTATATTAATTTTCTTACACACTTATGTACATTGAAATAAATTGTGATGTATAGAAAAAGTATTGAGATCATGTCGAAAATAGGAACGCGAGTTTTAGACAGATTTACACATTTCGAGACCTCTAGAATCCTTTCTAACTTGACGACTGTGTGTGTGTGTGTGAGTGTGTCTATGTGAATGTGTGTATGAGAGTGTGTGTGTTTGTATGTGTGTGAGTGCTTGTGTGTGTGTGTGTAAGTGTGTGTGTGTGTGAGTGAGTGTGCATGTGTGAGTGAGTGTGTGTGTGTGTGTGTATGTGTGTGTGTGTGTGTGTGTGTGTGTGTCAATGTCTATATCCCCCCATGCGTCTGTACAACTGGCCTGGTCTAAGAAAGCATTGTTTCTAATTTCAATTGCGGCTAGTGAGGAAAGTCAGAGTTGTTAAATTAAATGAATCATAAATAATGGTGAAAATTAAGGAAAATAATAACGAGAGGTTGTTTAAATCTCCAAAGTTTCACCATTAAATACATAACATGCATTTTATGACCATGAGGTAAAAAAGCGTTGTTTTAAACTGAACATAAACGCTTCTTGGCTCAGTGCTGGATTTCGTCAAACTCGTAATATTAAGCACCATCTTTTGAAAAATTATGATCTATGGATTTTTCGAAAGCCACCTTAAGTGATGGATTCTTATAACAAAACAAGATCCCCCTTCTATTTTCATGTAATTTTTATTCAATGTAGCTCATTAAAAGCGAATATAGTTTAGTTTTGAAGTTAAATATTTTCTCTTCCATAAATAGTTTTTAATTCTCAAATACTGGTACACTAATACTGTATTAAGCGAAGAAACGTTAATTACGTTATTGAGAGAAGGGCTGTTTGACGTCCGGATAATGTGTCTCGACGAAACTGTTAGATTTGGGAAGCGTATTTGCTTTAAGATTGGTAAAGCGTCGAGGTTTGCGGTTAAAAATGCTTTTTTCATTAAGGTGTGATCTGATTTGATTAAGGAGCGCGGTATCCATCGGTGTCTCAGTCAATGAGTTGGGTTCTGCTCTACCGGTGAGGTGCCGACCGCCTTGCACTTACAGCTTTGGGTCTTCCAGTTTTTCAGCTGTTTTGCCACATGTAACACTTTAGAAATTGCTATACATCAATTTTTCTGCACTATCGCATTTGCTCGGTATTAAATCTCTAAAACAAGTATGTTTAAAATGAGATATCAAAAGAGTTTAAACGAGATCTCAAAATGCAATGACAGGATCTCCATCAAGCGCAGTAAATTATTGTTTTATAATAAAACATGAAATAAACTAATTGCACATATTAACATGAAAAACTTTTATTTAGAAATTTGATATGCAATTTGTTCAATATCTGTTCCTGTTTGTATATCAAAGTTCACATGTGTATTAAATGTGCTAGATAATTTCATATACGTTATTGTCTTATTTAAGGTGTACTATTTCAGACGGTTCACCATTCTCTTATTCATTTTGAGTGTATTTACTGTTAATCCCAAATTTATAGCGAACGCCGATAAGGCAGTACTAAAGGCCTTAAGCTGGAGATTTCTTTACAACACGAGTTGTAATTGCGATCAAACTGCGGCACTGTCAAGTTTGTGATTTCGCATTTTCCCTACATTGATGACCTTAGACGAACACGAATCATCCTTCGGTTTATTATTTCCACCTTTTCAGGATTCTGAAAATTATATACACTTTGGCAAAAATATACATTATGTACTCCTAATGATGTGGCTCTAGGAGACAGTCGAACGAAGAATTCAAACTCTGCAGCACATTCTTTATCGGCTACGGGATTGGCAACACATTTCCTACAACATACCTCCTGACGGCCTCATGAACGCTCTTTCACTTCATCTTAGAGCTCACATGCTTTATTTGCAACCCCGCGATAACTTCATTCGATTTCGAGAATCTCACTGGGAGGGAAGCGAACGCCCGTAAAACAGTATTAAATGCCCTTGTAGTAGCTCAACGCTATGATAATGGCCTGTCAAGCTTTAGAACCGGAAGCAAACCTCGGCACTGTCAAGTTAGTGATTTCAATTCTCGCTACACACACGAAAAATTACCAAAATATGTTGGACTGGTACTTCTCCGGAATCAAAGAATGAGATGGCATTTCTCCTAAACACTAAATATATTTAATATTATAAATAAATATGCAGAAATTCAATATATGTATTAATTTTCTTGTCATTATTTAAAAGAAAATATTACATTGTGTGCCAATTTTTCTCAGGCGTTAAACTCACAGTTTGAGTTACTTTTATAACGAACAAATCGTTAAATTTAAATTTATTATATCTATTTAATATAGCCTTATCCTGAAAATTGATGAAAAATGAAACTCAAACACAATTTAAGACTCCACAAAATATATATTTAATTATGGTATAATAATTTTCTTTCATTGCAGTGTATGCACATTACACTACATTGATAATGTACTACATAGAGTGGGTTATCTGCAATACAATTTAGCAAGAAATATCAATCATGCATAAAGCATTGATAATGCAACACTTTCCAAGTGAAATGCAATTTTATTTAAACATCTCTAAAATGCGATACATTCAGAGATGATATGTTTTAAATTTTCATGGTACTACAATATTGATTATAATTGAAAAATTAAAAGTTTTAAAAAAATGAACTTTAATCAAAATAAGTCATCGAAATGTAAATCGCTTGGCTCTGTATGTAAAAGCAATTAATATTCCATTCAAGCAATTAATATTTTTTTCAAGCAATTAATATTATTAATATTTCATTCAAGCAATTAATATTTTATTCTAGACACCGGAGCTAAATAATTTTGCTAGAAAATAATTCAACCTATTCTTATACTACGAAACTTACAATCACTTGTTTATATTCTGCATCAATTATACTTGGGCTTATACCAGTCAGGCTTATACCAGGGCTTATACCAGTCAGGCTTATACCAGGGCTTATACCAGGGTTTATACCAGTCAGGCTTATACCAGGGCTTATACCAGTCAGGCTTATACCAGGGCTTATGCCAGTCAGGCTTATACCAGGGCTTATACCAGTCTGGCTTATACCAGGCGGGACAGATCGGGAGATCTGGGAGGCTACGTGACGGAATCAGCACGGCCAAGCCAATCCGTCTGTTCGGAAAGGCAATGTCCGGGTAGTTCAGCATAATCCTGGTGTAATGTGTTGGCGCTCCGTCGATCTGGAACCACATAATCACTCGATGATTTACTGGTACAACACGTAGTAAATCTGGCAGGACCTGCAGGAGGAAAGTACTTCTGTGCATCTAGGTGGTCTGGTAACGGATACGAGACAATTTATTGGTCGTGGATAATCCTTGCCCACACATTCACGGATAACCTTTGCTATGGTGGCATCTTGAACGTGTAGCATGCGGATTTACTGTGTTCTCCATTTTGACGGGACGTTTCATCCACTCCAGAGAAAGCGCCCTACCGCGGCATGGCTCGCAGGTTGCTTTCTGACCCTACATTGTATTGTGAAAGTTGTTTGTTTTGATGAGTTCTATAACCACTTACAGTTCTTACCATCAGTTTATATACACCATGTATATTTTAAGGGATAATTTGAATATTACCTAAAATTTTCAAAATAATTTGTGAATTTCAACTTCTCTTAAAAAAATTTGAAAAATTAGGTTCCATAGGGTTTAATGTATTTCATTTTATCAACTCGGGTTCAATTATTAATTTGCATTCCCATATGTCCCACAGATAGACTCAACAACATACTAAAATTTCATTTTGATAAAGTCATTTTTAAGGCAGTTATAGGGAGAACGGGCAGAAAGACAGACATAATACACAAAGTCATAAACACTTTTCAACTATTTTGGAAAGTATTAAAACGTAATATGATAAGTTCACTACATTATAATGTATAGGGAAATAATTCGAATTATGTCAAGAAACGGAACTTGAGTTTTCGAAGGATCTATACATTTCGAGACCACTAGATTATAAATCCACTATTTTTAACGTGGCACTCTGTGTATATGTGTGTGTGTGTGTCTGTTTGGCTGTCTCTTCGTATGTATGTTTGTGCAATGTATGTATCTACTCCAGTTCAAAAACTATTCGACAAAAATTCACAAAATTTGAAGAATAAGCCACTGTTTGCTTACCCTGGTACTGATTTTAAACTTTGGGAAAAATAGAAACTGCCTTTTTTACTTTCTCTGCGATTTATTGTAATGTAGAGGTAGATTATTGGAATCTTGTGTAACATCGCATCTGGAGTTTCCTAAGGATCTACACGTTTTGGGACTCCTAAAACACGAAAACACTATTTTAACAAGACGCCTGTGTGTGAGCGTCTATCTATCTGTGCAATGTATGTGATTATTCTAAGTGAAAAATGAATTTCATAGCATTTGGTTAGTTCCTAGTGGGCGAACCTGGTGCGGATTAGATTGTGGTATGATTTGAGATAGAATAATCTGCCTATTTTTGCAAAAATTGCATGTATCTACTAATGCTGGAAAACTAATATACTAAATTTCAAAAAATTTACCAGATAAATCACTCGTGGGTACCCCTAGAGCAGATTAGATTTCGATACATTTCGAAAAAAAGAGACTTGCCTTTCTTTTGCTAAATGCCTAAATGCAAAAATCGTCAAAATCTAAAATAAAAGACTGTGTATGCTCAAATATCAATTAAATGCTTGTTTTACATATCATTTTAGACTATTGAATGAATTAAATCAACCCCATTACTCTAGGACTAGTAATATGCCCAGTTACCAAATAAAAACGAAACCTGTAATAAAAGTGCAAATACAGTGTAATTTGGAATAATTATGGGTGCCATTTTCTGCAATTAAATTCAATTTAATGAATTATTGAAGAAATACAGAGAACGTAATATGAGTCGTCTGTAGGGACAGTCATGTGCTGTTCACATCAGATTATTATTCTTGCTAAATAACCGTCGAAAGCAGTCAATATATAAAGATTAGGACAAACCTAATTACACTAGGACGAATTGTTTAATATGACATATGCAAATGACATAACGACGGGAAGTAATGCGTGATGTAATGAAATGGAAAGTTGTTAAATCAAAATTATCTGCGAAATAAAACTTTGTTTCGAGATTCAGCTATCTAAGTGATTTGGAAACGGTGAACAAGCCCCTAAAATAAGTTTAACGGCATTGCAAAGAGAATTAACAATGTGTGTTAATAATTATTTTAATAACAGTATGTGTGTTAGTAGAAAATTGGTGTTGGTAAATAGACGTTTGGTTCGAAATTGAAAAAAATAACCTACACAGTGTGTACTAATGAATGTGTATAAATTAAAAATATTTTTTTTACTCGCGAAGTGAGTTACAGGAATTATCGATCAGAGCTACAGAGTCCCCGAAGGACTATGTTGGAATTCGTGAAACTATTATAAAATCAGTGAAAAAGTTATTAGCGTCCATTCCTGTTGCAATTTCTCTAATATGTGTTTCTAGTGTGAGTTTCATCTACACCAAATGTTAGAAAACTAATTTGTTTAACATGAGATATCGTCGGGAGTAACCAGAAAAACCAAAACTAATCGAGTTCATCGCATTTATCGCAAAAATTAACTTAGTTCTTCTTTGCTTTAATTGACAATAAAATATACCCCATCTTAGAATCACATGAAAAAGTAATATATTTCTGAGTAGTAGTCGATGTACGATATTCGTTCGGTACGAAGAAAAGCATTTTTTCATAATCTCAATTGCGGTTAGTGCGGAGAAATTAAAAAAATTAACACGATTTTGCATTTCGCTTTCTGTGCCCAACTTTTTTATAGACACATTATGACAGAAAAAAATCGCCCATATCGTTAAATATTTTGCCGCGTTCCATGAGGATGCAAATTTAAAGATAGTTCCACCAGAATAAAAATGAAGTCAACAAATTGTTAAAAACACATTAATTTAATTTTATATATTTGAATTGTGCGAATCCGTTTAATTATATGTGCTCCTAAAGTACAAGCCTATTAATCGAAATATTAGAACATCCCTCTGTTGTGTTTGAAAGTGAGAATAAAACCTGCTGTGTTTAAGAGAGATAAAGGAAGACATAATAATTAGTTTAAAGAAAATTAGTTTATTAAATTGCAACTTCAAATTAATTCAAATTAACAAATACAAAAACACTGCTCACTGGCCGACAACTCAGGAAGAATTAACATTAGAATTTTAGACATTAGAATTTTAGACAGGCATTAGAATTTCATCAGATTAGTCAGAATTAAGGAATTTGCATATAAACTTTTCTCTAAAAAAATCTATTTTAAATTCCATCATAAAATTATTAACAAAAAATATTGAATTTAAAAGAATTTTAGAATTTACCCAGGCTCTTAAAAATTTATGAAGGTTTAGAAAATTGCTCTAAAAAGAAATAAATTTTAGAATTTTAAATTTAAAGAATACAATTTAAATCATACATTTATAAAATATTGAGAAATCATCTACTGAATTTAAGAAATTAAGAGTTTAAATAAAACATAAATATTCACCCGGATGGGTCATCTTAGAATAGCAGGTTGGAGAGGAAAAGTTATATATATGGAGTTTCGCAGGGATGACAGGAATTTTCCTAAACCAGATTTCTTGGGATCTGGAGAAGATTCATTTACAGTGGCCTAACATCTACATGTGGAACTCTAGGATCTTCATAAAACAGCCATCATCGTCAGACGCTACGTTCACGTAACTCGCGTAATAAATCTCACCACACACTTTTCCGGGAGTCACATCGCAATTTAGCTCGTAGAAATGAATGAAACTTTCGTTAAAAGAGGCAAATGATAAAAAAAAAACATCCCGAGGAACTTAATGTTCCATAGAAAATCTCGCGTGGAACATAAGTTCCACTGGAAAAAATCAACGACGCGCTTCTCGCGCTAACTCACAATGTGGGATTTCAACAAAAAACTGAAACCGAAAAATTCTGCCCGCGTATTTATACGTGCTGAAAAAGGGGAGAAATTTAGACAAACGGCAGCAATTAAAATCCGCTTACCGAAATTAGAATTGCCAAAATAAAACTCAAAACTCCAAGAACAGACGATCCGTAAAAACGCGAACCAATTAAAATAATTCTCGAATTCCAAAGAGGGGCGAAAAGCGCTTAGGTGGCGTGTCAATCGCGGTAAAAAGCCCGCAAAACCAGGATTCCGAAAATGGCGGCAATTGAAATTTTTGAAACGCACTGAACATGGTAATAACTTGAAACTATAGAACAAATGGAATTTCTAACCAAAATGGATAAATGAGACATCAAATTAAAGGGAATTTTAAGGGGAATCAAATAAATAAATAATTTTTATAAATTTACAAATCAAAAGTAATATTAATTTAGGGAATGGAACATTTTTAATTAAGAATATTATAAAGAAAATTAATTTAGAAGATTAAAAATATTCTAATTAACGAATAAATGAAAAAGCCAAAAATATATTATTTACTAGCCGCCTTTGGCGACCAGCCTGTTCGCTACCCTTGAAAATTCTGACCGTGGCAAACTCGTTGGCGCGACCTACCAGAAAGGTGTAAGGTAACTGCTTGGTAGGCCAGGAAGTGCCACACAATTTAGACCGGAACCCAATGGGGGAGGCATCCAAAGAGACCGTACCCTCCTTCCCCTACCACAAACCTCTCGGAAGGACTTGCAGTCCCACATGTTTAACGTGATCGTACTCCGCGTGAACACGGCTGCAGTTTTGGCAATGGCGGGAATCGAACCCGGGCCTACCGAGTGAAATTCCCGCGCGCTAACCACTGGGCTACCGTGCCATCCGCGACAATCTCCATAACTTTATTTTTATTCGGCAATTTTGGGAATCGAACCCGGGCCTACCAAGTGCAAATCCCGCGCACTAACCACTGGGGTACTTCACCCTCCGCGATATTCTTCATAACTTATTTTTTATTCACCCAATTTAGACCGGAACCAAGTGGGAGAAGCATCCACAGGGACCGTACCCTCCTTCCCCTACCACCAACCTCTCGGAAGGACTTACAGACCCACATGTTTAACGTGATCGTACTCCGCGTAAACACGGCGGCAATTTTGGGAATCGAACCCGGGCCTACCGAGTGCAATTTCCGCGCGCTAACCATTGGGCTACTTTGCCCTACGCGACAATCTCCATAACTTTCTTTTTATTCATCCAATTTAGACCGTACCCTCCTTCCCCTACCACCAACTTCTCGGAAGGACTCACGGACCCACATGTTTAACGTGCTCGTACTCCGCGTAAACACGGCGGCAATTTTGGGAATCGAACCCGGGCCTGGTAACTGGTTGGACGGCCAGGATGTGCCACCCAATTTAGACCGGAACCCAGTGGGGGAGGCATCCACAGGGAACGTACCCTCCTTCCCCTACCACCAACCTCTCGGAAAAACATACGGACCCATATGTTTAACGTGATCGTACTCCATGTCAGTGGCGGAAATCGAACCCGGGCCTACCGCGTGCAATTCCCGCGCGCTAACCACTGGGCTACTTCGCCCTCCGCGACAATCTCCATAACTTTCTTTTTATTCACCCAATTTAGACCGTACCCTCCTTCCCCTACCACCAACCTCTCGGAAGGACTCACGAACCCACATGTTTAACGTGATCGTACTCTGCGTGAACGTGGCGTAAGTTTTGGCAGTGGCGGGAATCGAACCTGGGCCTACTGAGTGCAATTCCCGCGCGCTAACCACTGGGCTGCCGCGCCCTCCGCGACAATCTCCATAACTTTCTACATATTCACCCAATTTAGACGGGAACCCAGTGGGGGAGGCATCCACAGGGGCCGTATCCTCCTTCCCCTACCACCAACCTCTCGGAAGGACTTACGGACCCACATATTTAACGTGATCGTATTCCACGTAATCACGGCGGCAGTTTTGGCAGTGGCGGGAATCAAACCCGGGCCTACCGCTAACTTCCCGCGCGCTAATTTGCAATTTAAAATGACCATATGCTTAATTCCATCATCCTCATTCCATTGTTTCATTGTTCCATCATTTAAAATATCCATAAAATTAAAATATCCAAAAGTTAAATATACATTTAAAAAATCCAGATCGTCCCATCATTTAAAATATAAATATAATAATTTATATAGAGCAAAGGCGCTCTATTCAGAACCGTGACGTCACCTCCACCTTGACGTCCCCACCCACCACCTTCCCTGCTTCAGCGGGGGAGAAACGAAGCGTCACGCCGAGCGGAACGGCGAGAAATTTAAAATCATGACGTCTTTAAAATTGCGATCCTGAAGGCAATTTTCATTATTTCTGGACCAGATTAGACATGTAAGAATGCCAGATATTTGACCTTTCTGAAAATGTAAATTATTAGTCGAAATTATGAGTACTTTTCACGATGCGAGAATTTAAAAACCAAAAATCGTTTTCTTGAGCAAAAAGTGACTTTTGTTTTAAAATCTTTAAAAAATATTAGAAATCGAAATTCAGATTTGAAATTGATATATTTTTACTCGAAATTCTCTGCTCCTTCCGATGGTGTAATTTGTTTTTTTCTACGATGTCTGGATCGTGGAGAAAAAAGGGCAAAAAGGGCAAAAAACGGTCGAAATCGCATAAAACATTAAATAAATAAAAAAATAATTAAAATTTTAAAAATCGGTTTTCACGTGTCCCCTTCCCTCCCCCCCGGGTCTCCGATTGCCAAATTTCGTAGCTCTCCGACGCGCGGTCGCGAAACGTATAGTGTATAAGACAGACACACAGACACACAGACATTGCCTTTTATTATATAGATATATTACCAAATTGAGAATATTGAGCCAGGGAAAAATAAATAAAAGTAAATTTCAAACCCCCAAATTACATAAATTCTAAAGCAACCCAAAACCTTTACCATAAGTTTCCTTCAATTTTTAAAATTTTCAATAATTAACAATTTTCAATTTTCAATAATATTTTTGCATTAAATTATAATGCCGTTTTAACATAAAATTCACTGCACGAAAAGAGCTTCAAGTCAATATTCTGAAACACATTTTTGTGCTTTTAAAGTTTTAATAGAACTCTTTGTATGATATTATTTGAATCCAGCAGAATTACTTGCTTTAATACAGCTTGACACGAATATTTATTTCTCTGCTCTATAACATTTTTAAATCTCTTGTATGGGTAACTTATTAAACAAAAGTTTTGTTTATAAGCATTTATTTCAGGTTATCAAATTAACATGATTTTCATCTTCGAAATTGATCTTCAGTATCAGAAAGAGCGATCTTACTATTTTCCTGTTTTCCTTTTAATATGTATCATAACTAATTTTCTCAAATGAACTTTTTAATCTGGGATAATAGATATAAAAATATCTTTTGAATGACTAATGCATGCAATTTTGGGGATTGTTTTTCTTCAAATCGTCTAGAAGATACTGAGCAAGCGTTTTGCGTCACGTACTGACGATGATTATTTCTTTTTAACATAATGGGTTTGCTTTCACTCGAATTCACAAGGGAGCATACACTTTCATAACGCATTTTTCCAATGTAAGGCATATCTACTTTTATATATATTTCCTTTCTAATTATATTATCCATCACTAAGTCTGCATTATGGGCATAAATAAAATGTACATCTTATAGCGGCGCAGTAATTCCAATCTCCGCAACTGATCAAACCAAAAGTTTTGTCAGTCTGCAGCTTTTACGAAGAGCTGCATTTAAATTAATGATTTAAAGAAGTGAATTGGCAGTGAGAGTTCGAGGCAGTGGTTCCCTGTAACAGAAAAATGTGTCAATTGTTCAAGGGCAGCAATTATTAGAATTCACAGAGTGAACCACCATACAAAACATCGTATCAGAGTGAAAAACGTGTGGTCATAAACTACAGGAGTACCAAGCTCAGCGGAGAGTTGCATAATCATTCAGGCCAATATAAGGGCTAAATTACAGATAATCTGAATAAGAGACCTTATAAATTGTCTCTCAAGTTACATTTAACCGCATTTTAAATCCTTCGTATGATCTACTGAAGCTAAAGTAGTATCCATGTGATTAAAATAATTTCATCTCTTAGTGTTTTATTTTTTTACGATTTGTGTAGCAAAGAGTGATATGTAAAAACAATACTACGTAATGAGCACTAGCAATTTTTTTTTTCATTTTTTAATACAAGGGACATTTTTGTCACGGGTTTAAATGAAATTTCAATAAAAAGCATTACATCTATTGCAATACTATGTTTTAAAATCCTTATTTGTTTGTAATATATTTATTAAATGTTCATATTCTGAAGAAATATTTACATTCAAGTTCTTGATCAATTTTATTACTGTTGAATGTTATTTCACAAGATTTAAGTATTATATTTAGAGTTATTTTGTTTTGCGAGATTCTTAAGAATTTCAATGTCCGCCCCGTATGAAATAATTTGGTGACCCCTCTGAGCTAGGCACCGGTCTATTTTTCTTGGCTCGCCCCTGCAGCAAAGTGAATTGCAGAACCCCACCGTGACCTGAATTAGCAACAACATATATTTTCAACCTGAAAGCTGACTCGAATCCGCATAGTGCACCCTGAATACACGGTCCACGACCCACAATGGAATTGTATTTCTAAATTCTATTCAGTCAATTTTAAATCTTCAACGCATATGCAGAAATCTCTGCTGCTTACAGTGTATAATGCCTGTTTATTCAATAAACGAGTTACTTTAATAATAAATATAATACTTGTAAATTGTAGTTCTTAATAATTTTCGTGGGTAGACACGCAACCAAACCCCCTGCTTGAAAAGTAAAGTAGATCTGACCCGTAACTTGAAAAATAAAGGATACCCGACCAGTTACTTACCTAACGCAAAACCATACCCTGAGCTCCGCCATAGAAAACTTTCAATACGACAGACATTGCAACATCGTAAAAGCGAAAAAAATTCGCAAATACAAATGCATTCTATCATGACCTGCTGACGAAAGGGCATGGTTTACAGCAAATGGTTCCTTAATCGATTCATTTGAAACTCTATAATTTACAAAATTGAAAGAGGCAAAAATACATATCACATGAAACTCTCCAAACAAGCTTGTATAAGATTTTATAAAACTCTGCGGACATTTCGTACAGTTTTTAAGACTTTTGGAGTCCTATATCTATCAGGGCACTTAGCTGTAATTTTTAGCCATGATTATGTTAATTTTCGTGAAAAATCACTTTGAGTTAATAGAGAGAAAGATTTTGTAATTTATAAAGTAGTAATATTTCATTATTATAAACACATCTTGTACACTATAATTAGGAAACAATTGTACTCTATAAAATAGAAGAGCTACTAATTTGAAAAGAAAATTATTTATTATTCAGTAAAGGAAAGATCTTACAATTTTAAAAAGGAAAGATTGTGTTACCCAAAAAATTCACATCTTGCAGTTTATATTTCTTACACATCTTACAGTTTATGTTTCTTATACATCTTATAGTTTATGTTTCGTATACGTCTTTCAGTTTATGTTTCTTATACATCTTACAGTTTATGTTTCTTATACATCTTACAGTTTATGCTTCTTATACATCTTACAGTTTATATTTCTTATACATCTTACAGTTTTGTAATAAAGGATATCATGCAATCAATCTAGTCATCTGTATATTCATTATTACAAAAATTCAATTTAAAGTTAATAAAAATATTCTTGTTGTTTATAAATTAAAAATCATGTTGTTTAAAACAGGTACAAATTGCATAGACCACAAAAATTATTAGAGCAGTTATAGTAAAAGAAAAATGATATTTTACAGTTTAACCTTTGTTTGAAATATTATAGATGCAAAATTACATTAACATGTAAGAAATTGAATTTACAATTCATAAGAGTAAAATTTATACTAAATGAAAACCGTGAAATTCATAAAACTACCTTTGAATTAATAAAAAGAAAGATTTTGAAAGTTATGAAGAAATACTATTCACTTACTATAAACAAATTTTGTGTGTTATAATAACGAAACACATATTGTGCATTCACCTTCATAAAAATGTTGGACGTACATTAACCCCAATATTCGGGCCTGTACTCAATGATTCAAAAGCTTTGTAATTCAATTCCTCCTCAAAAGTTGATGATTTACTGGCAGCAGCTGGTACGTTCTCTAACAATTTTAGAGCTATAATCTGTTCCAAAGATTGTTCTGTAGTATTTGGGCAGCTTCCAAAACATTTTATGGTTTTCTTTATCATATCAGATGCTTTCTCTGCAATCATGATTGTAGGGATGTTTGTATTCCCAGACATCACCAGTGGCATGACAGAAGCATCAACCACACGAAGGTTCTTAACGTTTTTGACTCTGAAATGAAAAAAAAATGCTTTGCAAGACAAGTAATAGATGTCTGAGAGTAATAGAGCCTTTTGCAATTATACAAACATCTTTATTGGAAAATAAATACCGAATACGAATATCACTGTTTATTTTTCTTTATATCACAGGAGGCAATTTTGAAATCCAAGGGCAATGGTGCTCCTTCTCATACTAATTCACACTCACAGCAATATGTACCTTTAAATATATATATATATATATATATATATATATATATAATATATAAAATGGAAAATGGAAGTAATTAAAGATTTTGAAGTGTTATAGCATATATGCGCAAAGCAGCTACAAATACTATACACGATATAAATATAAAAAAGTATAAAAAGAATTTTAGAATGGAAAATGCCGCGGCATTTATGACAAGCTTGTTGACAACTGGGGTGTAAGATCACAACCCCTTACCGCCATTAAATAAGCTTCTCGCTAAGCCTTCCTTCTTTTTCCATTCTAAAATTCTTTTTATACTTTTTTATATTTATATATATATATATATATATATATATATATATATATATATATATATATATATATATATATATATATATATGTATATATATATATATATATATATATATATATATATATATATATATATATGTATATATATATATATATATATATATATCATTTCTTCTCAAAAGAAGTTATAAACATGGTAAGATCCATGACTACTAATTTATGATCATGAGAAGCAATTTGTACGCATAATTTTGAAAAAAATGAATTTAGCTAAATAAAAAGTAATACAAAAGTTTTTAATAATATTTCATGATTAATAATGCTTCAAACAATGAATGCAGCAAAACAGGATGTTTTTTGCACAAGGAATCTTATATTTGTTAAGGGTCAGAGATTTTCAACAGACAAACAAAAGCCAGTAAGAGATATCAGGCCCTGATTACGACCTTGGCTCACAATACCAGGACCTTTTTATCACCATATTTTAAGAGGCCTCAAAATTATCATATAATTGTATCCTAAATGTAAACATTGAACATACTTTTACAATGCTGATGCTTCTTGAGATGTAATTTAAGAGAGTACAAACTCAGCAATGGTCTTTCTTCTCAGAAAGAAAAATTAAGAAAAGAATTTCTGAATTAATTTTCGGAATTAAAATTTTTTTGTTACATTTTCTTATTATTTTAGCTTCTTAAATGCAACATTTAGAGATCCTATTCTTTACGAAAATAAGGAGAAAATATCCCAATTAAATGTTATGTTTCTGAAAAATTTGTAAAATTACTTGGCATCTAATATATTAGATACAAAATATTTGTTGGAATACAGTTAATATTACTTTACTCAACACTGTATAGTACTTTTAAATCCAACACATTTAACAAGTGATTTTTGTCTGTTCAAAAATACTAGTATGAAGATAATTACAATTTTTTTTACTTGTGAAAAGGCTTAATAGGACCCAGTGAGGAATAACAAATATTTGACGAGAAAATATATGAGCTGGAATCGGAAGGCTTAACAATACATACCTCAACTTTGGATCAACAACAGTCGTTGGATCTAAAGGATTTCCCATTTTAGCGGTTCCTGCAAAATGGTAAGCAGTAGAGAGTATGGTTCTAACTTGGCATCTGAAATATGCATCTTCGTCATTGGCGTATTGCTCACAACCAGGAATCTTAGTTTGTAACGGCGATGCTCCTAATCTCTTGAAAGGTTCACTAGTCACTAACTTGCTGCAGACTTTCAAACCTAAAGTAATTCAAACTCTCATATACTTTGTGTCTGTGCAAAAAAAAAAAAAAAAAAATCAAAAAGTTTATATATATATATAGTTACACATCATTGTCGTTACAAAGAAGCATGGGATCACTGAAATCTGCGAAAGCGAATTAAAAATTCTTCCAATTAGTAGCAACTTAAAAAATTTGAAATATGAAATTTTATTCAAATTAATTTTAGATATAAAATAAAAATGAAGCAAATACGGGTAGTGTAGAATACTCGAATAGCCTGCCGCACAAATATACTTCTCTTTGAAAATTTTGACACATTTCGTAAACAAAATTTTCCATTTGTAAAAACCATTCCCTTGTACTTTCCACAGAACGCATTCTCTCTGGAAACCTTTTCGTCAACAGAAAACTTGTGAAGATTTTTACAGAAAATTTGTGAAGATTTTGAAAGAAAATGTGTGAAGATTTTGACAGAAAATTTGAGAAGATTTGTGAAGATTGTAACAGTATGGCAAAATAATTCTTGTTTCAAGATTTACATATGGATATGCAGTATTTTAAGTCAGGCCGTTCGCTGTTACCAAGTTACTTGCCTGGTGAGTAGATAGAAAAAGCCGATTCTGCACAGAAGGAGGAACAGTGAGGAGCAGAGGAGCAAAATGGCCGCCATCTTGAATTCTGTAATCCTGGACGGGGGAGTAGAAGAGGGGAATGAAAAAGGTGGGGGTGAAAATTTTTTAGAAACTTTTTTGAGTGGCAACGGTTTCGTAGTCTTGTACGAGGGGTTTGGGAATAAATAAATTTTTTTCGAATGAGTTTTTTCTAAGTATGGGAGCCACTTATTTGGGGGGGGGCAACACCACGGAAGAAGGAGAAGTGCCATCAGCGCCCCTAGAGGCGAAAAGTGGAACTATTGAGGACGATATTTGGATTTTTTCTAAGTATGGGAGAAATTTAGGGGGGGCAACACCATGGAAGGAGGAGTAGTGCCATCTGCGGCCCCAGTGGCGAAAAGTGGAACTATGGGGATGGAACTTCGAAATATTTTTTGTTTCGGTTGTCATAGCAACACCTATGGGGGAGAAACTGTTTGGGGGTGGCAACACCACGGAAGGAGGAGCAGTGCCATCAGCGCCCCCTAGCGGCGAAAAGTGGAACTATGGGCGATATGTGGATTTTTCTAAGTATGGGAGAAACTTTTTGAGGTGGCAACACCATGGAAGGAGGAGCAGTGCCATCTGCGTCCCCTAGCGGCGAAAAGTGAAACTATTGAGGATGGAAATTAGAAACATTTTTTGTTTGGGTTGTCATAGCAACACCTGTGGGGAAGAAACTTTTTGGGGGTGGCAACACGCTGGAAGGAGGAGCAATGTCCACCAGCACCCCCTAGAGGTGCATCGTGGAATTAAAGCTGAAACTCTGTAATTTTCGAACTTAATGGGATTTCTTTTTTTTCAAATTAATTAAACGAAGTGATTAAGTAGGAAATATTCTTATTTTTTTTATTTTTTTCTAAATTAATTAAATAAGGTGATTAAGTAGGCTGGGAGCATGCTAAGAGCATGTCAAAAGCATGCTGAAGGCATGCCAAGGGTATGCCAAGACCATGCCAATATCACACCGCCTTCTAATGTTGAGGGGAGATGCTTGTGCTATTCTTAAAACATAGGTTTTAAAACATGTGTCATTTTTAGTGTTTTTTCACAAAATGTTTCAAAAAAGTTAAAAAATAACAAAAATGTGCGTTTTCTTAACAAGTTGAAGTTTTAAGATTGTTTGATTTCTCTATGGGAAATAACATGGGTTTTCACACTTTTGTGCATTTTTTTGAAAAAAAAATGTGCGCTTTTGAAAAAGTGTTACCAAACAGGCGTTTCTGGAAAAATGTGATATTTTGCGATTTTTTTTAAAAACGTCTGATTTCTCTATTAAAGTAGTAGAATCGCGTGAATTAGACCTATTGGAGAGGGTGTGTTTACCCAATAATCGTGGGAGTGTGTTTACCCAATAATCGTGGGAGTGTGTTTATCTCCAAAACATTTAAGTGAGTAGTGTTCTGAGTCTCGCATTTATTTCAGTCTTGGAATTTAAAGGGGTCAGTCAGGATGAAGCGAGTTAGATTTTGTGAGACGGTATGTATTCTAGAGATACCCAAAGATGAAGATCGCAAGGGATTCTGGGAAATGGACGGTCAGCGTTTCAGAGAGCGCATTTGTAGATTTGGAGTTATTTTTGAATCTGTATATATAAGGGACAAGAAGTGAGATTTGTTTATTTAAAGTGATGTCTTCGAGAGAGGAGGTTATCGTCACGTGTGTCTATCTGATTACTGTTTTAATAGTATACATTACAACTGAAGTTTTGATTGATTTAAATATACCAAGGGATTTTATTCTGCATTTAAACGAATATGTGGATATTTTCATGTTGGAATGAAGGATGTAGCCTACCAAGACCAAAAGCACCCCGCAAGTTTTGGTGCAGTGGATAGCATATACCGTGTTGAAGGCCCAGACCACACGACCAACAACCCCAGCATATACCGTGTTCTTCAAGGAAAAGTACCCAAGAAGGAAATTCAGAATTGGTTACAAGGTGTGGATGCCTATAAATTACACAAGCCAGTTCTGCGGAAATTTAAAACCAACCGTGTTATAGTGTATTCTATAGATCATCAATGGCAAGCCGATTTAGTTGATATGTCAACACTCAACCGACAGAATGATGGATTTCCCTACATGCATTGACATTTTATCCAAGTATGCATGGGCTATACCCCTGAAGCACAAGAGAGAGGTAGATATCGTGAATGCCTTTCGGAATATATTTAAAGAGCAAATTCCAATATCTCTACAAACGGATCAAGGTACAGAATTTAAGAATCAGGCTTTTCAAAAATTACTTAAGTAGCATCATATCAAGTTTTTAACCACGTTTAACACCACGAAAGAATCTGTTGTTGACAGGTTTAACAGAACCTTTAGGACAAATATGTGGAAATTGGACTCGTTGATGGATAGCTATAATCATACCTATCACTTCAGCCTTAAGAACGCCCCTGTGAATGTGAATTCGGACAATGAACAAGAAGTGTGGTTTACGCTCTATGGTAACCTGCCTAAGGGTGCTGAAGACCCAGACCGTCCGACTCATCCAGGGGACACGAGTATCTATTTGAACGGCCGGGAAAGAGAGTTAGCGCAAACCAACTCCCAAGGCCAACGCTTCGACGGTCTGTGGCAAGTTTATTTAAAAATCCAAAAGTTTTACAAAGAGGTTCCATATTTAAGGTGAGGACATAAATTTTGTAGACGTAGGACGATACACATAGAATTATTAGAAGTTGAATATTTTGTAGACAATGAACAATAAACATTGATTCTTTACTCGTAGGAGAATTGTAGATATAGATCGATATACATGAGTTTGTGGACATAATTTTGTAGAACTATAAACATAATTTTGTAATCATAATTTGTAGACAGCGATTTGTAGACGTGGAATAATAAACATAAATTTTGTGAATATAGAACAATAAAATGTAGAAGATAGCTTAATGAATGATGATGACCTAAACAATGGTCATTTAGATAGACGATATTTTTGAAGACAATATTTTAGATGGCATAAAATTATCGAGAAAAATAATAAGGTGGATGAGAATGGATTAGAATACATAAATTTTATATGATAGAACTATTATAAATATATTTGATAGGATATGATATTATAGGTAGATAGATATTATTTTATAGATATGATTTTGTAGATATGTTTTTATAGAAATGAATTCTCTCAATAGATATGAATTTAAAGATAGATAATAATCAAGTAATTACTATGATGACATGCTCATAACAACCAAGAACACCTGAACACAATAAAACAAAAAAAAAGAACTAGACGAGACCATACGATACAAGACAATACAGAAAGGGACAAATGCGACAACAGTAGAAACAACCAGGAAAACAGCGACACCACCGGGGGTTCACCGACCAGAGACAAAGTTAGAAGCAGCAATGGCACCCAGGCTGATTAAGTTATTTTGTTAGATATTTCTCTCGCTATGAGAACACAGTTTTTGATTTTATTTATAGAAGATTTGTTGGAGCAGACTCTCGAGAACCAGGTCGCAGAGTTGATAAGGGAGGGTTTAGAAAGATGATAAATTTTAGTTAGGGGACAGAAAAAAACGTATTGGTCGGCATTGCCGAAGGTACCGCAAGATCAGTGGGAAGTTGATTTACATTTAAAAGAATACAAATAGTCAAGGAATGGGCCGTGGCCCGTAATAAAAAGGAAGTTTAAGATTCTTGCTGGGTCGTGAGTTCGAGGAGAAATAAAATTATTTAGATAGGATTGACAACCGTTTAAGATATCAATTTTACAATGTTTTTTAAGAGAGAGTTGGGAAATGGTAAAGAAGTGGGGGTACCGGAAGTAGTTGCAAGTTTGGCATTTTCAACGGCGACCTCGTTAGCCGAGATGTCTAAATGTGCTTTAACCCAAAAAAGGTTAATTAATTTTTTATTAGAATTGGCATTGGTGTTAATTTTGGATAGGTAATTTGATTTATTTCTGATTGATTTTAAAGCCGAAATGGATGATTGACTATCTGTAAATATATAATTTTTGAGTTATTTGTAGACCCAATTAATAGCAAAATGTATTGCAGCTATTTCTGCTTGGAAAACTGTGTTCCTATAGTCGAGTTTAAAGGTGTAAGTATTTTCAAGTGTGTATTTTTTATAATAACATATGGCGTAACCTGTATTATTTTCGTTGGCAGAGCCATCAGTGTAAACATTTATGTCAGAAAAGCTAATAGAATCGCGAGGGACAAAGTTGACCATTCGTTGAGGGAGAAGGATATTAGAAGAAGGGCAGTTGAAATCAAAATTGTGGGGGGAGGGGAGGTCAGGGTTTGTAAAATGATTTATCCGGAGTTTCCAAAAAGCAAATTTTTTGTATTGAGAGTTAATGACTAGGTGGATAGGAGGGATACCAGTTATAGAGAAGAGAGAAATGTTGGAAGTAGTCCGAAAACCAGTGCAAATTTTTAAAAGTAAAATCCTTTGAAGAGAAAAACGTTTTTAGACCTGGGCCCCAGTCAAAGCATGTCCCCAAATTCCCGCACCAAAAATGATGATCTTTTCGATAACCGAAAGATACCAAATTTTAAGTAAGGATTTATCTTCACCCCAATTATTGCCATATACCCTCCCAAAGGTGCTGGCAAACTTGAAGCATTTCTATCTAAGATTAAAAATATGGGAACTCAATATTAGATTATCGTCAATCGTTATGCCTAAGTAAATAAGTTGTCTTCTTGTTTGTATTCTATGGTTCAAATTTTTCAAAGAGGGAAGTTGCCTAATTTTAGAACGATTTTTATTGAATACGATTGATTTGCCTTTTTCAGGGGCAATAGAAAGTTGAAGGTCCGAAAGAGAGGAGAAGATAAGGTTTAGGAGGTTGTTCGTATTTATGCGGAGTGATTTCAAGTTAGTAGCAAAAGTGACCACCGCAAGATAATATGTATCGCTTTTAATATGTATCATAACTAATTGTCTCAAATGAACCTTTGAATCTGGGATCATAGATATTAAAATCTCTTTTGAATGACAAATGCATGCATTTTGGAGATTTTCCCTAAAATCGTCTTGAAGATAATGTGCAACCATTCTGTCATGTACTGACGATGATTTTTTTTTTAACTTAAGAGGTAGATTTTATAAGAATGAGGCAGAAATGGGGGTGTCATTATACACACCATTTTTGATTTTGCTGAAATTTTTATGGTGGTTTCTTCTAATGATTTTAGAAGACACGTAATTTTTTTTCCCCCAAAAAATTTTTTTGTGACCCACAAAAATTCCTTAAGCAGATCGCCATCCAGTATTTTCTCAAATCGACATCTCTCTCTATTCTATTATTTCTGTGAATTGAGCATATAACCAAAGTAATTCTTGTTATTACAACATGACCTTTAGTAACTAAATTGAATTATTTTGTAAATTCCATGGCTGACCTTCAGTGCAGCCTGGCAGTGTTGGCCAAAATTTGTCGCGAAAAGTGAAAAGCGCCATATTTTAGACCTCATGGGTCCATGCACTGAGGGTCAGCCATAGTTTTCGGGTTTAACTTGTATAGTACTGCCCAGTATTAACTTAATTAGTTGATTTGTGGTATGACTGACCCTCAGTGTTGCGGAAAAATAGCTACTTTTTTATCTAATGAAAACGAAAAAGGATCCTTTGGTCATCCTGTATCTCAGTGCACTGAGGGTCAATGTGTAACTTGATAAATGCATTTCATAGTATGAGACCTGTCTTTTAACAGACAATTGACTGAACTTTGGCTAATGGTCATGCGAGCACATAGGGCATACTCCATGACATTGTGGAAATGGAATATATGGTAACAAAGCATACAATTAGCTGTACAGTAGGTTTTGTAGCAGGAAATAAAAAATAGATGCAAATTTGTATTTTTCACTCTACATTTTATTACAGACTGTCTACTTGACTACTTTTAAGGCACATACCTTCCTTTGAAACATGAACCTTTTTGTCTATATAAAAACAAAGTGTCGCAAACTATGGTAGGCCCCTGCTATAGAGAGATTTGACATATACCGTGTATTTTCAGTTTCCAAATAGCTAAAATAAGATAAAAAGCTGTAAAATAGCAGTTCTTATTTTCTATTTTCTAAAAACCACTATTTAAATAAATCCTGACACTCCAAAATTTCGTCATCTACAAATGACAGTTTCTTTGTGGTTCCCAGAATTGATGGTGGTTCCAGGCATTTCAAGATGTCACTTTGCTGAACCCAATCATGGTCATCTGTTAACATTACAAAACGACGTTGATCATTACGGTAAAAACATAAAATATTTGTAACACCCTTTTTTCTTTTTCTTTTTTCAAAAGTGTTTTAAATATTTTAAAATATTTCAATACAAATGTTTTACCAAAATGATAAACATTGTTTTTTACTCTTTTTTCAATTTTAGGGTGTACATCATTGCATTGAAAAATATTTTCTCGGAACTAGGCTACCGGTTCCATGGTTGCTAACAATTACAATGTTATTTTTGTATTACTTTTGCTACAAGTAAAATTAGATGACATTGTAATAAAAGGATATGGTTGCCTACTGATTAGTCACATATATAGTAAAAAAACATATGACATATAGTGAATAGGTTATAGGTCTACTGTACAGCTAATTGTATGCTTTGTTACCATATATTCCATTTCCACAATGTCTTGAAGTAAGCCCTATGTGCTATTATGGCCATTAGCCAAAGTTCTGTCAATTGTCTGTTAAAAGACAGGTCTCATATTATGAAATACAATTATCAACTTCCACATTGACCCTCACAAGGGAAGGCCTTGCAATAGTTCTCTCGAATTGCAATCTTTCATGTCCTATCTTGTAAAGGACCATGGATAATGAAAAAACGCCACGGCTTTCATCTGCTAAGTGATAGGGGGCGCCACAATAACAATCTGAAGTTGTCATGCAAACGTGCTCTACTGACGTGCACTAAATGGACAATAATGGTAAGTAGTAAACGATCAATTTATTCCTAATATAATTTATACCTTATTAATTAGCCAAACCACTGCCAAGACATGGTCGTAAAGGTTGATCAAACACAACAAAGTCTGAAATTTTTGGAAACCAAAACTGAACTAATCAACAAAACTATTGACTGTATTACAATGAAAGTTAAAGCAAATGAAATTTGTAAAATAGTGAATGATTTAAATTCTTTGTTTGAAATTATGAATGGGAATGATTAAATGCATGATCAATACAAATGAAAACGTTACAATGTGCACATTTAACAAATGCATAATCATTGCCATTTACAATGAAACATGTAGCTGAACCAATATTAAATATAGTTGCCATTACCTTGTTAAGTTTTGTAATATGTTTTTCAACAGAATATCCAGCTTTTTTCCAAGAATATATTACCATATCTTGAAATATATCAGTGCCAAGTTAATTGTACACTAATGAATGCATTTTTAAAATAAATAATCTGTCATTTAACTTTCTGTTGGCATCTTCATCGATGTTGGTTCAAATTTCATCGATGTCTTCAATATGGACCCTTCAATGCATGGAGCTCGAATTTTTATGTAGCCTTTGATACGCTTTACAAATGCCTTGTAAGGATTGAAAAAGTAACAGTATAGCGGCTGTGCATATTTTGTTTTTTTCAGGTATTATTTAATAATAATAATAACTAAAAAGGATAATATTTTCATACTAAAATGTAAATAATACACATCAGTAGAGCACGTTTGCATGACAACTTCAGATTCTTATTGTGGCGCCCCCTATCACTTAGCAGATGAAAGCCGTGGCGTTTTATCATTATTCATGGTCCTTTAAAAGAAAGAACATGAAAGATTGCAATCCGAGAGAACTATTGCAAGGCCTTCCCTCGTCAGTGCACGGAGATACAGGACCACCAAAAGGACCCTTTTTCATTTCGTTAGATACAAAAGTATCTATTTTTTGGCAGCACTGAGGGTGAGCCATGCTACAAATGAGCTAATTAAGTTAATACTGGATAGTACTGCATAAGTTAAACCTGAAAACCATGGCTGACCCTCAGTGCATGAGCTCATGAGGTCCCAAATATGGCGCATTTTCACTTTCCGCGACAATGTTTGGCCAACCCTGCCAGGCTGCACTGAAGGTCGGTCATGAAACTTGCAAAATAATTCAATTTAGCTACTAAAGGTCATGTTGTAATCACAAGAATTACTTTGGTTGATGCTCAATGCACAGAGTTAATATAATAGAGAAAGATGTCGATTTGAGAAAAATATTGGGTCACAATCAGCTTTAGGAATTTTTGTGGGTCACAAAAAAATTTGTTGGGGGCAAAACATTACGTGTCTTCTAAAATCATTAGAAGAAACCACAATAAAAATTTCAGCAAAATCAAAAATAGTGTGCATAATGACCTGCCTCACTGCCTCTTAATGGGTTTGCTTTCACTCGAATTCAAAATTGAGCATACATTTTCATAACGAACTTTTCAAATGTAAGGGATATCTACATTTATATATTTCCTTTTTAATTATTTTATCCCTGACTAAGTCTGTACTATCAGCATAAATAAAATGTACATCTTATAGCGCAGCACCTGCAGTCTTCAGAACAGATCTACCCAAAAGTTTTGTCAGTTTGCAACATTTACAAAGAGCTGTATTCAGATAATAAATTTAAAGAACGCTTAAATTGGCAATGAGAGGTAGAATCAAAGGTTTCCTGCAATAGTTACACTTGTGAATAGTTCAGAGATACAATTAATAGAGTTTGCAGAAAGAACCATCATACAAAACACCGCTTCAGAGTGAAAAATGTGTTGTCATCAGCTACTGGACGATCCAGCTCAGCGAAGAGTTGCATAATCATTTAGTCCAATAGAAGAACTACATTGTAGAAAGTCTTATCATATAAATGGGTTCTAAATGTACAATTAGCGCATACTAAATACATCGTATGATCTATAGAAACAAAAGCGATATTCATGTGATTAAAATAATTTTACCTCTCAGTGTTGTCTTTTTTACGACTTGTGTAGCAAAGAGTGAAAAAATAGTGATATGTAAAACAGTATTGAATGCAGAACACTAGCAACTATTTTTAATAAAAGGAATACACCTCTTTAAGACAGGTTTAAATGAAATTTCAACGAAAAAACAGTACATCTATTTCATCAACTTGGTAGCTCAAGACTCCCTGCTATCTGCGTCTCGTCAACCCTCTTCGGGAGGTTTCGATTCCAACTCGCTGCGTTCGCTTCATACCTAGATCTCTTAAAAATTCTACTTTCAAAACCACTTTCTATCCATACCTATTTTCAGCAGGAGATAAAAGCTGGAATTTTTCTTAGCCCATGGAATCCTATAATTGAATTCCTTGATCCTAAGTTCTCTTCGAGAAGTATTTCATGCCAAACTAAAGTTTAAATTGATAAACAGTTTGTTTCTTCGTGTTACCCTATTATTTCTCTATAAATTTACAAAATTTTATATTTTGTATGCTATTGTTTCTGCAGTACGAAACAGAGAAATCGCTAGACGTGCCGATACAAAACACAAATTTCACTTCAGAAGTGCATAAAAAGTAAAATATCTCAAAAACTACATCGAAATTAAAAAAGGTGCTCTATCCTGCAAGAAATCACCCATGTAGGTACCTCCCTGCAAAAATTCGTGGACTTGCTATTGCTAGTCCATCCAGGACGCGAACTCGCATCTCAAGTATTTTGTCTTCGACATTAAATATTTCTTAAACTACGATATATGAAAGCAAACGGTTTACTTCAACGTATTTCTCAAAGCTTTTTCTACAAGTGTATCGAATTTCATAGTTCTATATGCAATATTTTCTTTGATACGAAGCAAAGAATCTCGAGAAACGAGAAATTGTCAAATAGCGGCGGCGGCTATTTTCTTTTCAAATATAGAGATAAGTTTTGCAATTCTTATTTACTTGTAATATATTTATTAAGATTTCCTATTCTGAAGAAATATTTACATTTAATTTCTTGTTCAATTTTATAACTGTTGAATGTTATTGACCCGAACTCGCAACAAAATATACTTTCCACCTGTAACCCGATTCGAACCCACAGAGTGTCTCCCAAATACTCAGTCTGCGACCCACAATGGAATTATATTTCTAAATTCTATTCAGTCACTTTTAAATATCTAACGCATGTGCAGAATTATCTGCTTTTTACAGTTTAAAATACACGTTTATGTATTAACCGGATTACTTTTATAAAAATATGTGATAAAATGTAGCCCTTAAAAATAATTATCGCAGGTAGACACGCAACCCAACCGTCTGCTTGAAAAGTAAAGTAGATCTGAACCGTAACTTAAAAAATAAAGGATACACTACCCGTTACCAACCTGATGCAAAACTTTGCCCTAAGCTGCGCCATAGAACCTTAAAATACGACAGACTTTGCGACATCGTAAAAGGGAAAAAAATTCGCAGATACATATGCATTCTATTATGATTTGCTGACAAAATGACCTGGGTTACAGTAAACAGTTCCTTAGTCGATTCCTTAATCGATAATTTACAAAACTGAAAGAGGCAAAAATCCATATCACATGAAAAACTCCAAACAAGCTTGTATAATATTTTATAAAACCCTGTGGACATTTTGCCCATTCTGTATAGACTAATAGAGTCCTAAATCTATCAAAGTCACTTAACTGCCATTTTTAACCATGATTATGTTAATATTTGTGAAAAGTCACTTTGAGTTGATTCAAAGAAATATTTTGTAATTTAAAAAGAAATAAAATATCATTATTATAAACAATTCTTGCACACTATAATTGGGAAACGATTGTACTCTATAAAATAGAAGATCTTATTTGAAAAGAAAATAATTTATTATTCAAAAATGGAAATATCTTTCAATTCAAAGCAGGAAATATCTTACAATTCTAAAAAGGAAATATAGTGTTACACCCAAAATAACATCTTACAGTTTATGTTTCTTAAACATCTTGCAGTTTACAATAAGGGATATCATGCAGTCAATCTAGTCATCACTATATTAATTAATACAAAAACTCAATTTAGAGTTAAAGAAAATAGTCTTGTAGTTTATAAGTAGTTTATTCAGTAACATTTATACAAAAGGACAACCTTGTAATTCCAAAAACTAACTTTGAATTCATGAAAAGAAAAAATTGTATGTTATGAAGAAAAAATATCCCATTACTATAAATATATTTTGTGTGGTGTAATAACGAAACACATCTTGTGCTTTTGCCTTCATAAAAATGTTGAATGTTCATTAACCCCAATATTCAGCTCTGCAGTCAATGATGCAGAAGTTTTGTAATTCAATTCCTCATCAAATGGAGATGATTTACTAGCAGCAGTTGCTATGTCCTCTAACAATTCGGGATCTATAATCTGTTCCCGAGATTGTTCGCCCGTCTTTGGGCAGCTTCCAAAACATTTTATGGTCTTCTTTATCATATCAGATGCTTTCTCGGCAATCATCATTGTAGGGATGTTTGTATTCCCAGACGTCACCAGTGGCATGACAGAAGCATCAACCACACGAAGGTTCTTAACGTTTTTGACTCTGAAAGCAGAAAAACATGTATTGTAAGACAAGTAATAGACGTTTGAATGTACCGTCTGTTGCAATTATGCAAACATCTTTATTGGACAATAAATACCGAATAGGAATATCTCTGTTTATTTAAATTAATAACACAACAGACAATTTTAATATCCAAAGGCAATGGTGATCGTTCTCTTTCTAATTGACACTGACAGCATTACGCAATTCTAAAAATGTATAGATATCCTTTCTTTTCAAATAAAGGTCTTTTCACAAAAATACTTATGACACTTATTCCGAAAGCGTTATGTTAGTAATCGTCTTCCCCAGGTTAAAAAAAAGATAAATTTTCTCCAAAGAAAAAATTGACAACGGAAGGTTCATTACTACTCTTTTATACTATCTGCACGTTGTGACTGTACATTTTATGATCATCAGAAGAAATTTGGTCTCACGATTTTGCAAAAAAACAATTTAGCTACAGAAGTAAATACAACAATTTTAACAATATTTAGTAATTAATGATGCTTCAAACAATGAATACAGCAAAACAGGATGTTTTTCGCACAAGGAATCCTATACTATTTGTAAATGGTTGGATATTTGCAATAGCCAAGCAAGAGGCGGTATGAAGAATCAGGCCCTGATTACGGCCTCGGGTCACAATACCAGCACCTTTGGCTACCACATTTTAAAAATTATCACCTAAAATCAAAATTGCCTCAAAATTATCGCCTAATTGTATCCTAAATTTAAAAATTGAACATATTTTTCCAATTCTGATAGACGCTCTAATGTATTTTTTAGTATGTCAAATTCATATTCGTCTACCGAACGCTCTTTAACTTGACAGAATAAAAAGCTTTTTAGAATGTAATGTACTAGAGCATAAACTCATAAACTTAATATCACTAGCTACTGATTATGATATAGCTTCAAAACTTGATTTTGAGGATATTTTATGGCCTCTGTAGAAAGGAAAGGAAGAATAGCATTTCTGAATTAATTTGCTGAACTACAATTTCCTTATTACAATAACTTATTATTTTAGCTTCATAAATGCAGCATTTATACATCCTATTAGTCAAGGCAGTAAGTGGGAATATTCCATTAAAATTGTATGTTTCTGAAAAATCTCTAAAATTATAGCATTTAATATATATACTAAATATTTGTTGGAAAAAAATAAATGTTAATTTACTAAAGACTGCATAGTACTTTTAAACCTAACACTCTTAATAATTAATCATTTGTCTGTAAAAAATCTTTTATTTTTTGACTATACAAAAATGATAGTATGAAGAAATTTACAATATTTTTTACTTGTGGAAATTGGGTACATAAGTGTGGAGGGGATAGGTATAATAATGTGCCTTGGATCCCAGACTCTCTTAATCATACTCTATGAGGAATAACAAATATTTGACTAGAAAATCTATGAGATGGGATAAGGAGACATAATAATACATACCTCAATTCTGGATCCACAACAGTCGTTGGATCTAAAGGATTTCCCATTTTAGCGGTTCCAGAATAATGATGAATAGTAGAGAGTATGGTTCTAACATGGCATCTGAAATATGCATCTTCGTCATTGGCGAATTGCTCACAACCAGGAATCTTGGTTTGTAACGGCGTTGCTCCAATTCTCTTGAAAGGTTCACTAGTCACTAACCTACTGCAGACTTTCAGACCTAAAGTAATTCAAACTCATACTTTATATCTATGGAAAAAAAAAATCAAAATTTTCAAATCTATACACACAATTGTCGTTAAAAAAAAGCACGGAATCACTGAAATCTGTGAAAACAAATTTAATTCTACAAATGTAAAATTTAAATTTAGCAAATTTAAATTCTACAAATCACTAGCAAATTAGCAAATATGAAATTTGAAATTTTATTTGAATTAATTTTAGATATAAAATAAAAAAGGTACAAATATATGCACTGATGAATTTCCGAATATCATCCTGCACAAACATTCCACTCTCTGAAAATTTTAACACATTTCGTAAACAAAAATATTCCTTTCGTGAAACCATTTCTTTATACTTTTCGCTGAACGCATTCTCGCTGAAAACATTTTCGTCGACAATAAAATCTGTAAAAGTTTTGAAAGCTTTTCTAATAAAGAGGAATTGTGTATTATCAATGCATAATTCATGCATATATTTAGTTATCTATAACTTAAAGCATTCATGCAACAGTCATAACCCATATTCATAAAAATATTCACTAATTTTTCCCATTTTAAACGTTTTTGTGATGATTTCACTATAAGCTTTCAAATGTTTCGATTCCAATTTAAGATTTTTTGAACTTTTTATATGATATTATTCTGTTATATTAGATATCGTAACACTAAAGTAATAATAATTTTTGTTTCAGAACTTACATATGGATATGCATATATTTTAAGTCGAGCCGTTCGCTTTTAGCAAGTTACTTTCTTGGTGACGTCAGGTATGTGAAGAGTATTTCATTTCCTGTTTGTTCCCTTGACTCTCTTTGTCGTAATTCCTTCGTCGAACTCTAGTCATTAGATTATTGAAATGTTAAGTTAGACTGATGTAAATTATAATGGTGCATAGAAAAGGCACGATCTTGGGAAAGTAGTAGAAAAGTACTTTACAAGTACTTTACAATGGCGCCCGAAGGATAGCGACAATTGTGGTGTTTAAATGATATTGTGTAGTGATATTGTGTAGTGATATTGTGTACTGATATTATGTAGTAATATGTTGATAGAATTTTTTGTGTGTTATACTTTACAATAGAAGTATTTTAAAGTATTATTTTTCAATAAGATTGTGGTTTAGTATGGCCGAGATTAAATTACAAAACAGTAAATTAAAATGTAATATATCACAGGAAAAGGATGTGAATCCGTCAGCACACACCTCGTAAATAACTACAGATAGTTCTATTGAAAAGTATGGAATTATGTTAGCACAAACTAGTTCGTTGACAAATTCGACGAAGTTTTCTATTGATGGGTTAACGTCTAGCGGAAAGTTTATTAAGGATCTAGAAAAGCATTTGTTAGGAAGTATATTAAATGAGGTACAGCAGTTAGTAGTGGCATAGATTTCTATGGTATGTAGAGAAAAACATTGGTGGGATGTGTTGGGTAAGATGGTATAACCAACATTTCGGAGTTTAGGGATAAGATAAGCAGGTATTTTAAGACGGCAAGGATAAAATTTTGTTTGAAGCGGAACTGTATGGAAAACGGCAGACGGAATATGAAACTGGAAGGAAGGTAGAAATAGAAAAAAATTAGAACTCATTTCTGAAGTAGACATTAAAAGTTTGATTTCTGATAGGTTGTTGCCTAGGTGTTAAGATTTATTTGAGCCTGAGATTCCGGGTACAGTTCAGGATTTCTTCTTCAAAGCAAACAGATATGATGAATGACACCCCCCCCCCACCTAACCATCAATATAATAATCAGTATCGTAATCAAAAGTACAAAAAGGCAGAATTTGAACAAACCCGTACACAAAATTACAGACCTAGAAATCAAGAACAAAACTATTTTAGTAAATGGGATAACTATCCTCTAAAACAAGGTACCCTGTTGCAGTTCAATGTTCTCTATAACAAGGAAAAAGTCCCACGTATACATATCAACATGGTGCAGCTAAAGAATGGAATGCTACCGCATATAGTGGTTCAATTAGATGGACTTACCGTAGAGGTGCTAATAGAAACGGAAAGTGAACGATCTGCCGTATCAGAAGAATATTTTAAAGATATATACAAAGATTATACAATTATACAAAAAAAAGATGTAGAAGTGATTACAGCCCAAGGTGGAGTAGATAATGTCAAAGGATCCTACCTCGGAATGATTGAATATAAAACGAAAATGTAATAGTGCTTAGAAAATTAGTGCTTAGAAAATTACAATCCCCAGTGATCTTAGGAGTGGACTCTTTAAATGAAGCAAATGTTGAACTAAATTTTTAATCAAACTCAGTAAAGTTAGAAATTAAAAACTCATAAACTATGCAAGAAAAATTAGAAATTGATTTGACAGAAGCCGCATTAACTAAGGGCCAAAAAGTAGAAGTACAAGCAATGGTGAATAAATTTCTTGGATTGTTTTCACAGAAACCAGGGTTAACTCATACAAAGACACACTCAATTGATACAGGAAATAACCATACAGTACGTGGTAAAGCATACAAGTACGATAAAATAAAATAAATTCCTACAAATGTGGATCAATTGAAACGATATTATGTAAGAAGTGAAATGGAATTTTTTACACGTCAACAAATCGAGTTAGAAGATCCTGAATGTGAACATCCGGTAGAGATCAAAAAAGCACAGACAGAAATTGAGACAATCTAAAAACCAAAATGTGACACAAGTCAAAAACACAAAAGGATCGAAATACATTAAGGAAGTAAGTGACACATAAAGTGACACAAGTGTAAAAAGCAAAGTAGGAGGAACGAGGGCAAGTACAATTCCAATAAAACGAGCATTCAAAACGGTGGTCCAGTTAAGAAAATGCACAGGAAATGTCAAAAACGAACTTGGTTTAGAAACAAGAGAGCCGCCTGCACAAAAGAAAAAGAAAGGGAAATATGATTTTAGAAAGCGTAAGGCAGATGAAGATATTGCCACACAAGCGCACAGAACAAAGAATGGAGTTCAAAACAAAAAATACTAGGAAAGAGTAAGAAAACGAAAGAAAATTATTTCAGGATCAGCACAAGAATAAAACAATAATAAATAATGAACACGGGATGAAACTGTACGGAGTCAATAAAGCACCAAGGAAATCACAGCAGAAACAGTTTTATCAGCAGGAAAACTATAATCGCCATCGATACCCAGGAATACCAAATAGCTGGACACAGCAAGGTAGCAGAAGAGAAATGTCAGGAGTGAGGACCGAAATCGTCGATGGCCAGAAGGGAACCTAAATTCTCGATGGACGCAAATGGATCGAAATTATCGATGGACGCAAATGGATCGGAATCATCGATGGACACAAATGGATCGAAATCATAGATAGATGAAAATAGACCGATGATGCAGATGTAAGAACACTGAGAACTAATGGTGATATAATTATTTTTAAATCTATTTTGGGGAAAAGGTAAAAATATTTTGAACTTTGGCCTCTCGAAAACGACGAGAAGAAAAACAGAAGAGTTACATAAAACTGTATGCTATAAATTGTTTTAAAATTACTAAATGTATAAAATATTATTTTGTCATTGTTAAAGTAGGTATAATGTAGTAAATGTAGAATAAGTTTTGTTATAAGAAAAGTCATGAATGAAAAACACTATTCAGGTAGACTGATGTAACTCTAAAAATGTAAGTTGTGTTTGGAAAAGTACTAGAAATACATACTGATTGATTTTTAAGAGTAAATATTATAGATTTCAAAATTATGATTGACTATATCCGTAGTGTATAAAATGAAATTGAATATAGTGTTAGATGAAAAAAGTAATATCTTTAACTAAGTAGCAATGTTTAACTATGTAGCTAAGTAACAATTTTTAAAACGATAATATTTTGATGTATATTTTAAACATTGCAATTTCGTGTATCTTAAAAGTGTATTACAATGAAGAAATGTTCTACATTACTAAACTGAATAACGCGAGTTGCAAGTACTAACAACTGGAAGAAAAGAGGATTTGCCCCAGCTGTTTCTAGAGAATTTGGCTGGCAAAGTTTTGTGTGGAGACATTGTTTTAGCGGGTTTCGTTTAAAGGACCTGGTACCAAAAGTTTTTAGACTGACCGGGGTCAGTGTAAGGATTCTATTATTTATTATCATTCCATTCTAATTTTACTTTTCCTTATTTTTAATTGATGTCTTGAACTCCTCAAATCTCATTTCAAAGAATCACGTACTCACGATTGGCCAGGGCTATAAGAAGGGCAGACTTGAGAATTATG
The DNA here is from genome assembly GCA_951213105.1 of Amaurobius ferox. Taxonomy (NCBI): domain Eukaryota; kingdom Metazoa; phylum Arthropoda; class Arachnida; order Araneae; family Amaurobiidae; genus Amaurobius; species Amaurobius ferox. The sequence goes on along the minus strand of OX578147.1, from coordinate 78,633,705 downwards.
GACTGTTGCCATTCTGTCGAGTTCATACGCGTGCGCTAACTATCACTAAAGGATAATATAGTGTTTATATCCGGCAATCATGTGAGTATATATGTGCATATTGTGTAGTAGTTTGATCAGCATATATTCACTTTAGTAGGATGTTAATGTTGAATTTCGGTGTAGATTTTTATGTCACGTGTAGACATGGTATTACTATCTTCGTAAATAATTTTTATATATCTGTATTGTTATATATTGTGAGTTCCCAGCAAAGTTAGCTGGTAGTAAATTTTGTTGTTTGTTAATGACATAATTCCTTTTCTAAACTCTAGTCATTAGGTTATGGGAAATTTAAGTTAGAGTGAAGTAAATTAAAATGGTGCATACAAAAGTCATGATCTTGTGGAAGTAGTAGAATAGTATTTTACAAATATTTTACAATGGTAATCTTCGTGGACATGTAATGGTAACTCTCCTACATCAGAGTAACCTAGGAAACGTGCTTCACAAATGAAGCCACAGGTCCGCGAAAATACCTGCGGCTCAGTGAAAGCGCTGCCCAGGATTTTGTGTTGGATTTGAATGGAGTTTCTACAACACAGACTTCACAAATTGAACAAATTGTCCATTATAAAAATGTCATGGCGCAGTTATGATATTACAGTCCCACCAGCCACATATAGTGATCCGGGTTTGAGCAGAAATTCAAATGTTTTTGATTCACACCCGCTTCAAAGTGATGATCCAGTTCAAGCACATCCTTTCACTCAAATATAGCACAAATACCTATCGCTCAGTTAATTGTTATTTAGATTGAATATTCATTGATATGATTAGCAAATGTGATTGATCTTATAGTTCCAAGTCACGAAGTGTTTACTTCCGAAGTTGCATGAATCTGATCCGAGGTGACCACGAACTCACGTACCATATGGTAGCTTTACAGATATATTACCTGTATACAGCAAGTAAAGGTTAAACCCTATCTTAACACTCTCTGATCAGTGTTGTTGTTGAGACCCAGACCGTCCGACCTACCAGAAAGTCTCTGATCAGTGTGGTTATCCTGTACATACAGTTCCTTCAATCCCATATACAATATATTCTGCAGTGATATGTGACAGAGTAGTTCGACCCTCTTTAGAGATTCAGGCTGTATATCGGTGAATAAAATTGGAGTTCCGCCCTCTACAACGTTAGTTTGGTTATTCTAGAGATAAAATATTAATTAAAAATTTTAATAGGTTATAGGAAGACCATTGTATTAAAAATGAAATTTAAAATTAGCATGTTGTCATTTATTTGAAAAGTTGTAAAACTATTATATTTTTTGGTTCAAAGTGTTATTATGTATTTCCACAAGCCTCACTCAAATAGAGCTCTAAGACACTTCGCTCAGTTAATTTTTATTTAGAGTATTTATTTCCGAAGTTACACGGAATCTGATCTGAGGCACCCCAGAAACCATCTACGGTATGGTAGCTTTACATATACATTCACTGTACACAGCAATTAAAGGTAAAATACTTTCTTATTACACTCTGATCAGTACATATGGTTCTTCCGGTACATATGGTTCCTTTAGTCGCGTATATAATACATTCTAGGTTGGTATTTGACAGAGTAGTTTGACCCTCTTTAGAGATTCAGGTGGTATATCTAAGCTGAATAAAATTGGAATCCCCTCCGCTAAAACACTCAGATTAGATATTATAGAAATAAGATATTAATTTAAAATTTTAATAGTTTGTAAAAAGAACGCTGTTTTCAAATGGAATTTAAAATTGGCATGTAGTCGTCATTTATTCAAAAATCTCTAAAACGGTTATATTATTTGGTTCAAATTGTTTCTCCGTATTTCTCCAAGTGTCATTAGCTTTTTGTTCTTTTGATTATAATCCCTTTGTAGTTAAGATTTTTTCTTGAAACTAGAGTTGAGGGGGACTGAATTTATCGAAATTCTATAGAAATTCCAATTCAAATAAGACCTTTTTTTTACGATATCTCTTTAAAAAAACATCTATTTCCTTTCCTTTTAAACTAGATTTTGGCAACTAGAAGTATTACAAATATTTCACACGTGTACCTAATAAAATTAATATAATTTTAAATAATAATTTTAACTAATAATGCAGTGTGTTGTGTAGTTTTAACAAGCTGCAATGTTTTGGCTGCAGGAACTTCGTACAGCATTTTGCTGGTCTAGGAACCATGGCTGTGTATTGATGAACAAATACCTGGATAAGTACAGAGGCTGTTCACACATTTTTTAGACGATGTATATTGTATTCACAAAACTAAATTACATAAAATTCTTATGTTTTAAATGTTCTATTTGATATCCCTTATTTTGAACTTTCTTTCAACACCGCAATTTCCACGATAATAATGCCTTTTGAAGTGTCAGAAGAGGTATTCTATCCCATTCCTCCTGAACAGCTTTCCAGAGTCCTGTAAGAGTTTTGGGACGACGTTTGGATAATGCAGATTTTAAAAATCCGAAAGCACAAAAATCCATAGGTGATACATCGGGAGATTTAGTAGGGATATCAGTGAAGGGTATGGCCTTGATACAAGTTTTTTGTTCCATTTCTTTTAGGAAATTTACATTGGATTTTGATGTGTGACTGCTAGCTTTGTCCCGATGGAGTCTCACAGATTGATGGCACTGTGGGTAAAGCGATGATATTTCATTCAGAAAAATTGGCGATAAAATATGTTCCTGATAGTATTTGGAGTTAATCTTGACATTTTTTCCCACTCTCTTTATTTTTAACTTGCCATTATAAGAAAAACCAGCAACAATCATGAATCCCTTAGAAAAACTTTCTTTCGATTCTTTGAACCATGTACTTAAATTTTTTTCTCCCCTTTTATGATAATAAATAGCTCTTTTTTTGTTGCAATCATTTAAATACACCCATGATTCATCTATTGTGACAATTGTTTTCCATTTTTCTTTGGATAAGTGTTTCTCATATAGAATTCTGCAGCGTGTCCTGCGTTCAGCGATATGATTTGGAAGAAGACGATGCACATTGCGTTTTTTCGCTTTCTTAACGTTTAAATCAACGTTTATCATTTTGTTTACAGTGGACACCGAGCATTTTAATGATTTTGCAACTGTCCTTTGACTAGGGGGATTTTCTATTAACATTAAACAGCGTACCTTTGCAATATTCGAAGATGTCCGTTTTTTCCTTGGATACTTGTTTGGAATTTTTGTCCCACTTGAGGCTCCAATTTGACGTTTTTTTCCTTTCCTGTTGACGATATTACCTATCGACGCTTTAGATATCACAAAACCATAACTTTTACATCGTTTTTGGATAACAGAGTATGCATATTTCTCTTCGGAAAGAGCATAAATGTAGCCTTCGAACCACTGTTTTGTTAAAAACGCCATTTTTGAAAAAAAAAAAACTTTCAAGCCGCAGACGATAATTTTGACTTTTAAAAACATAGTACAATTGGAATTATTTCTTTTGCAGCAAACGATTTTTTATTACCGCTTACCAAAATCGTCTAAAAAATGTGCGAACAGCCTCTGTATGTATATTACATGGGATAATAACGTGTGCTCATGTAAGTTACTGGTCATCTATACAGTGATATAAAATGCATTTAAACCGCAGTCAACAGTAAAGGCAGCATTCGAAGGCAAAAAAATCGTTGGTTTCAGGTACTTGACTTCTGGTTAATTTTAAATAATAATGTATGTACTGATTATTCATCAACAAATTAGACTTAAAATATTGAAAGGACATTGAATTTTACTAAAATATAATAAAACTTCGAAATTAAAATACGGTATATTTGATTTCTCATGAATTCATTTGTGATTCAATTTAATTTTATGTATTTCTGGAATGTGTTCCGTTGGGACAGTATCGTCAAAATGTTAAGTTCACAACGAATTAGTCCCAAAGGGAAGTCTAACTAAAAGCAATATTTACATTCCTGGTAACTTTAATGATTGTTGACTGATTAATTAAACACCAATATTTTTCATTGTTGGAATTTAATTTCCATTTCATATTATTTCATTCTGGAATTTTCCATTGTTGCAAATTATTACGAATTGCGCATTTTTTGTTAGAGAAACTACTTTATTCTAAAATTATTGCTCTATACACTGTTAAAATTTATTAGCAATGGTGCACATAAAATGCCGACTGTCGTATTTCCACTTAATTCTCGTACAATATTACACCACCAAGTCGGGAAACCCGATAAAAACCGATTCTAAGTAAGTAGTGTATATTATTGCACGAATATTAGAATGCAATAAAACTAGCACTATTTTCTAGTGCAATGTTCAGAACAAGTTTAACAGTATACAACGGAAAGACTATTGTGAAGGTTAAAAATTTCAATTATCAACTTTTGAAGGAACCAAATATTTCGAAACACAAAGGTGTTTAAGTTAGATAACAAAGCCTTTCACATGCGTGAAACTCTTTTTTGGATGGATATGTTCCTATGTATAGATTACATGGATCTCTGTTTTCCTTGCCACTGTAGAACAGAACATATCAGGGTATTGCTTAAGAAACACTTTAAGTGATGGCACTTGGGAAACGTTGTAATTTGTTGAAATCCGTAGTGTTATAAGGCGTCTGCGATTTCGAAGCTTAACACTAGCTGAAACTCAACACCAGTTTGTTGTGTATGCGATATAATACTGCCGGTCAACCACAATGTTAACCGTACGATTGAACTGTTACAACGCTTGCTTTGACAGTTGCTTGGGCATTTAACACCCACTTTACAGCTCCGAACTGGCATCAAGAGATTTTTGTCACTTTAGATATCTGGACGAAGCGACCGGCTGGAAAGATATATGCAACCGGCAACTAAGTTTAACAAGCTGCAATGTTTTGGCTGCGGAAACTTCAAACAGAATTTTCCTGGTCTAGGATCCATTGTTGGTATATCGATGGAAAGAATGCCTGGATAAGTATGACTATAACATGGAATAATAACGTGTGCTCATGTAAGTTATTAACTATCTTTCCAGTGATATGAAATGTATTTAAACTGCAGGTAGCAGTAAAAGTAACATTCGAAGACAATAAAATGATTGGTTTCATGTAGAGTTAATGTTTCCAATTTGGATTAGGTGTTATTTAAAATGGGATTATTTTTTTGAAAAATGTTCCGTATTTGCGCATAAGTATTTTTGTATACTGATTAATTAATAATGAATTATTAAATTGTCTTTTAATAAATTTGAATATATAAATATTTTTGATATATTTCTGTTCAGCAAGATTATAGGTAAAATAATATATAGCAGCTTCGAGAAATTAAAGGGCTTCAAAATATTATCTAGAGGATATTTAAAAGAACATATGCAGAAATTTAAATATTAGAATTATAACAATTAAAAATTATAATAATTAATAAGATTGACAACTTAAAATATAAGAATGGCATTAACGTGTAGTTTAAATATATAATTTCACAATTCAAAAAGCTGTACTGCTAGCTAAAACTATCAGGTAAAGTAATTTTTGTATAAAATGTATAAAAAAAAACATTGAAATTCTGTGGCGACAGTACCTTCTACAAAATCTTCCACGTCTCTAGGATCCGCCAAATAATTAGGATCGATAAGTGGAGGATCGTAAGGATTTGCTGATTGTAGCGTTACCGTTCCTCTGCTTTTGGGTTGAACAATTGAGATAACGCAACTGAAGATGGCAGAATCTTCGTAAGGTCCATATACTTGCTGATAAACCTAAAGTGCAATTAAGAGAAATCGATGATAATTAAAATAAATAAAACTGACACAAAATACAAGATTCAAAAATCGTATCTTCTTTGCGAAATAACTGAAAAATATGTAAAAATAAATCAATTAGAAAACGATAATGGTTAATGTGACTAGTAAGGATTTTTTTAATTATTATTATTGTTTTATACTAATTCTACTTTTTCCCGATTTTTAACACTTTACAACAAAGTTGAAAAGTGTTTATGACTTTGTTCATTCTGTCTGTCTGTCTGTCTGTCTGTCTGTCCGTTAGCACGATAACTGCCGTAAAAATTACTTAATCAAAATGAAATTTCAGTATGTTGTTCAGACGGTCTGTAGGACCTATGGGAATATAAATAAATAATATCACCCAATTAGTTTTGGATTGAACCCGGGTTGAAAAAATGAAATACATTGAACCCAATGGGACCAAATTTTTCAAACATTTTTTAAGCGGATTTAAATTTCACAAATTGCTTCGAAAATTTTAGGTAATATTCAAATTGTTTCATAAAATATATAAAAAAAAATTCAGCGAAATATATTCAGTAGTTTTTTAAATAAAAATTAAAATAATAATTACACCTCTTACATGATGCGATCACGTGACCATGATATGAAACGATCACGTGACCAATTTCAAAATATAATACGGCATCCATCTTGTCTCAAAAAGGCCATTTTTAAAGTTCTTTTTAATTCATATTGAGTGTTGTATTCGTCGTAAAACCTCTTTATTTTCGCTTAAATTCTGTGCATCTATGCCTATTTCAATGCCGTCATTTGAATGAAGTTCATTTTTTGGATGAATGTTTAAGTTTTCAACTATAATAAATCAATGTATTATTGTGAGAAGTTTTAAAATATTACCGAGGAATGTATTACATTTTAGACATGTTTAAATGAAATTGCATTGAAGTTGGAAAGTGTTTCTTAATCAATGCTTTAAGCATGATTGATCTTTCTTGTTTCTGTTTGAGAGAGAGTATTAATTGTCTCGTGTCCTTTTCGATTGATTTCAACTCCATTGACGTTTGAGGGAAGCGAGTTTTAAATTGCAAATTTTTTTATGTTCCAGAAAAAAAAATAATAAAATAATTTGTATTCGCTTTTCTGTTGGTAGGTTATTTCTTTTTCGGTTTTGCGGATGCGCTGTTTTTGAATGTTTTGGCGGTGGAGATGTGATAGAAGGAATTAGAAGGTAGCGTGTGTTTGGAATTGCGGTCGGAATGTCGATTTTGGAATTAAATGAATTGGGATCGAATATATATGGATTGTATTCCAAAGAGAATAATGTTTTAGTGGGAAGGAGTGGTTTTGGGGCAGGCATGGCTCAGACGAGGAGACGATCTTCGTTATTTTAGAAATGCAACATGTTTTGTTTTGAAGGAATGGCTATAATTCTGGTGGAATAAAGGATTCATCGCATGGTTCGGCCTCGAAACGCTATTAAAAGCAAAGTGAAGCTTATCTACAGCGATTGTCATGACCCTTTTTGGGATTCTGAATTCCGGACTGAATATCTTTGAGTTGCTGTGGAAGACTTTTGTAATAGTTTCGATTCCGTAAGTTCGCGTACGTCGTTGGATGTTCTAAGAGAGTGACGAATTTCCAATATTCTCCAATTACTGTTTTTCTAAAAACGTTGTTCCTCCGTTCCTAGTATGTGAAAAATTCATCGTGACCAGCCAAGATGTGAAATTCTACCAGAGTAGTGTTACCTGTCCAATTTCCCGTTTGCGCTCCTCGAGATTTGTGCAATTTGAAGTTCCGGTAATCCATTCGGACTTTATTTTCTATAATCCGGGAATGTTAAATTAACATGTGTTGAAAGAGGGGGAGGTAAATTTATGTTTTATATTAACTCCTCCCTCTGAAGAAATAGATTGTCAGTCAATGCCAAACAAATCTATGAATTTGAGTAATTAATAATTGTCTTCAGAATGAAATTGTTGTTGTAAAAATATCATTTGTGATTTAAGTGTAATATGAATTTTGCTTGTAATTATCATGTATCAGTATATGTATGTTTACTCTCTCTGTTTCCCTTGCTATAGGGATGTCCTTAATTGTCACACTCTACTGAGAGCGATTCTGAATTATTTGAAAATTCACTTAAAAATGTACTACTCCACTATTAATGTTATTAATACTGATTTGATCACTGGCCTGTTCTCTGATATAATAAATATTATTAATAGTTCCAATTTTCTCCTTGTCTATGGTTTCACCAAAACCGACTCCTCAAAAGTCACGATCTCAAGTAAGTAAGCATAAAACGTCAGAGTAAAAGTAAATTAGCACTTAGCAATCTATCGAACTCTATATATAAAATACTGCGATTTATAAACACTACATTACGAACAGACGCAAAATGTACAGTGTTATTATTTTACATATAGACTAATTTGAGCACTTAGAGGGAGGCTTATAATTTTGATTTATGCCTTATTAAATTAAATATCAATTAAAAAATGCATTACCATAATAAGTAAATATTTAACGGGTCTGGACGACTTTCATATTCTCTGTGATTAGTTGCTGGCAGAAACATCACAAAGAGGGCCAAAGAAAATATGCCTTATTGTTGAGTCTTATAAACAGAACCTCTTCGCAACTATTGTTATAATGCACAATTGCGAATAAAATGTAATTATTATTGAAGCCAACGCTTATATCTTTTATTGTTGATTCTAATAAATAATGAAAGTGTACAGGTTGTAACCACATGTAGGTCCAATACCTTTTTAGTGGTTACTTCTCGTTAGCTCTCTACAAACCCCATCTCCCGAGGTCTAAAGTACCCCGGGAATAAATTTACTCAAGAAAGTTTGGACTCATGTAACGCACGCAATTAAGGACCTATATTTTATTTTAACAATTATAAATACCAAAATAGGAAGGAGTTGTAAATAACTGCAATATCTATGTGCTAACGTGGCACATATACATGATAGGTCGGATTGCCATCCTAGCAGACATTCTACAAGCAAGTTAATTCAGGAACCACAATCGAGCTGTCAAAATCAGCCTTTTATACAGTGATCAGCGCATGTGCAGAAATGTGAGTTTCAAGCCCCGCCACAACAGTAATTACGAAATCTAATTTTTCATGATCATGATTGATATTATTTTTAGGTACTAACTACCTGTTGAAATGAAATAATTTAATTCGTTTACATTTTATCGTTTACATTTAGTACATTCGTTGCCACACACTCCTCCTCTAGCCTTGCGGCGGGAGGCGAAATCTAACTGTTCTTCCAGAATGTGTTATACGGTTTTTGTTTCTTTAAAGTCCTGTAACATGCAAATCTGGATCACCCTCTTGCTCCTTAGTCCAGCGAAACACATCCGCAAGCGAATTATTTAGTTCCAAAAACCATGAAAAAATATCGACAATGATTTTCTTACCCGTCATATATTGTATATCTGTGGTAAACTGCGCGATGAAATCCAAATGTCTTAACCATCTGAGTGAGTCTTTGTCATGTTTTTGTTGGAATGCAAAAACTAAGGGTTGGTGATCCACAAACAAGGTAAATGGTCTAGCCTCTAACAAATGCCGAAAATACTGAATAGTACTAAATGCAGCTAGAAATTCGCGATCATAAGCGAAATACTCTATTTGCCCTGACGAAAAATTTTTTGACTAAAAACTTAGTGGTTTTGGATCAGCAGTAGTAATTTCATTCAACACAGCATCCATTTCACTTCACAACAATCGGTTACTAAAGCTAATTTTGCAGAAACCGAAGGGTGATAAAGCATCGTGGTTTGAAATGTGGAACATTTGATTTGAGCGGAACTACTGTCAACTACCGGCGTCCACTCTAACTTTCTTTTGTAGTTCTTTTTTGCTCCTCGCAAATACTGATTTAATGGTCCTAAAATGCTAGCAATATTTGGTACAAATCTATGATAAAAATCTACAATTCACAAAAAACTTCGAAGTTGACCAATAGTTTCAGGTTTTGGAAAATTTGTAATAGCTTGTACTTTTGCTTTGGGAAACGTACATTCTGCATTATTTATGATATGACTTAGAAACTATATTTCACTTTGACTGAACCTAGACTTTGTCTCATTGATTTTTACACCATACTTTACAAACCTATTAAAAATCCTTTCTAAATGTTTCCTGTGCTGCGTATGATCAACACTAGCTATAAAATATCTTCCACGCATGCAAAACAAAAAACAAATCCTTTTAAAATTTAATCTACAAACCTTTGAAAAGATTTAGCAGCCTCCACCAAAATTCTAATCTAAAATTTAAGACTGGGAACTCAACTGGGAACTCGACCGTCGCCGCTGTTTGACAACTTTCTCGTTTTTCGAGATTCTTTGCTTCATACTTCAAAAACCATTGCATATAACAATATGAAATTTGATACACTTGTAGAAAGAGCTTGGGGAATACTCTGAACTGTTATGATATATATTGTAGTTTAAGAAATATTTAATGTCAAAGACAAAATTTTTGAGCTGCGAGTTTGCGTCCTGGATAGATTAACAATAGCAAGACCACGAATTTTTGTAAGCAGGTACCTACATGGTGAATTTCTGCAGGACGGAGCCCCTTTTCAACACTTTACAACAGAGTTGAAAAGTCTTTATGACTTTGTTCATTCTGTCTGTCTGTCTGTCTGCAAGTTAGCACGATAACTGACGTAAAAATGACTTTATTAAAATAAAATTTTAGTATTATAGTGTCAGACGATCTGTGGGACCTGGGAATATAAATGAATAAAATCATCCAATTAGTTTTTGGAATGAACCCGAGATGAAAAAATGAAATAAATTAAACCCTATGGGACATAATTTTTAACACTTTACAACAAAGTTGATGCCTATCTGTCCGTATGTCTGCCCGATAGCACGATAACTGCCATAAAGATGACTTAGTCAAAATGAAATTTTAGTATGTTGTTCAGACTGTCAGTAGGACCTATGGGAATATAAAAGAATAATATCATTAATTAGTTTTGTATTGAATCCGGGTTGAAAAAATGAAATACATTGAACCCTATGAGACCTATTTTTTCAAACATTTTTTAAACGGATTTAAAATTCACAAAATGCTTTGAAAATTTTAGGTGATGTTCAAATTATCCGATAAAATATATAAAAAAAATTCAGCAAAATATATTCAGTAGTTTTTTAAATAGAAATTAAAATAATAATTACAACTCTTATATGCAGAGATCACGTGGCCCACTTCAAAATAAAATATGGCATCCATCTTGTCACAAAATCGTGATTTTTTAAGTTCTTTTTAATTCATATTGAGTGTTATATTCGTCCTAAAATCGCTTTATTTTTGTTTAAATTCTGTGCATCTACATACTGAAACAACGCAATGACAATATATTTGAGTTTAAATGATCATCCAAATTTGATTATTTCTACAACGAATCCTAATTTTCACTTATCTAAAATGTAAACAGCAAAATACGTAAGATGAGTTGTATAGGAATTGCTGCATTTTTTTAACGCAAAAGTATTTAGCTCATGGAGTCTGCATAGCTGATATGATTGAAATATACATTGATTTTACAGAGAGAAGGATGATCTTTTTCGATGAAGTTTTAAGCATAGAGTTTAGTTACTTGTAGCTTCATAGTCTTAAGTTTTTAATTAAAATAAATTATTTTAGTACTGTGATGAATGTAATGAATGGGCAAATGTTATGAATGAAATGCTGCTTTTATAGAAAGAACCAGGCGTGCTAATTTTTCTATGACGTCATTTGAATGAATGTCAGTTGCTTTTGATGAAGTTTTTAAATATAATAAATTATTGTATTATTATGAGGATTTTATAAGTATTACCGAGGAATGTATCGCATTTTAGAGATGTTTCTACCAGGCAATTTATATTTCAATGCCGTCATTTTAATAAAGTTCATTTATTTCGATTAAGTTTCAAGTTTTCAAATATAATAAATTAATGTAGTATTGTGATAAATTTTTAAATATTACTTAAGAATGTATTGCATTTTAGAGATGTTTAAATAAAATTGCATTGAAGTGGGAATGTGTTTCATAATCATTGCTTTAAGCATGATTGATCTTACTTGTTCAAATATTTTTGAGCAAATTTAAAATTCACAACTTCCTTCAAAATTTAAGGATATATTCAAATTATTCCATGAAATATATAAAACAATTTCAGCAAAATATATTCAGTAGTTTTTTAAATAAAAATTAAAATAATAATTACACTCTGTATGTGGAGAGTTTACGTGACCATCACATGAAGTGATCACGTGACCCACTTCAAAATAAAATATGGCATCCATCTTGTGTCAAAATCGTGATTTTTAAAGTTCTTTTTAATTTATATTTAGTGCTGTATCCCTCCTAAAACCGCTGTATATTAGTTTAAATTCTTTGAATCTACATACTGAAACAACGCAATTACAATATATTTGAGTTTAAATGATCATCAAACTTTGATTATTTCTGCAACGAAGCCTATTTTTCACTTATGTGAATGTAAATAACAAAAGATGTAGAATGACTTGTATAAGAATTGCTGCATTTCTTTAACACAAAATTATTTAGCTCATGGTGTCTTCTATATAGCTGATATGAATAAAACTTCAATTGATTTTAATTGATTAATTGATTAACAAAGAACTTGTCGATTTTTTCGATGAAGTTTTAAGCATAGAGTTAAATTACTTGTACCTCCATGGTTTTAAGTTTTTGAATAAAATAAACTATTATAATACTGGATGAATGAAAGGAATTTAAAAATTTTATGAATAAAATACTGCTTTTATATACAGGTGATTTATTTTTCGATGACGTCATTTGAATAAAGTTTACTTGTTTTCGATGAAGTTTTCAAATATAATAAATTAATGTAGTAAGGTGATAATTTTTTTTTAAATATTACCGAGGAAAGTACCTCATTTTAAAGATGTTTATATAAAATTCCTTTTGAAGTTGTAATGTGTTTCATAATCAATGCTTTATACATGATTGATCTTACTTGTTTAATTTCGATGCAGTTTTTGAGATATTATACTTTTATGCACTTCCGAAGTGAATTTTCTTTAACTTTTCTTATATAAATGTATAAGGAAAATATTGTGACGGGGTCGAAAATTCGAATTCGTACTCTCGACGGGAGAGCACGTTTCAAGCATCCCTGATCTCAAGTCGAACATTTTTCAGGTGATGTCTGTGTGTGTGTATGCGAGTGAGAGAAAGTATGTGTGTGTGTGTGTGCGTGTGTGCTTGTGTGCGTGTGTGTGTCAGTAAGTCTGTGGAGACGATAACTGACGAATGAATGGACCGATTCGAACGAAATTTGGCACAAAAATCACAATCAGTGAATACTGGAAGCCTATTGTTTTTATAAGCAATCGAATGTTGAGAACTCACCTAAATTTTTTGAGTGAAATTTTGAAAAAATCCTTAAAAAACCAAATCCTTTAATAAAGTTACGCATATAGACATTTCTTATGTAATTTTTCATTAGCAAACGATCGACACAAATTTTAGAACGCTATCATCAACCGTACTCGAGATATTGTACATTTTTCAAAAAATTATCAAAAAATCATGTAAAATAAAAAAAAATTGTTACATATTGAGAAACATGTTCAATTTTCATATGTAATATCATGCGATACATTTGATGACATCGTTCTCGTGGATCTAGCTCGTTACATTCTTAAAAGAGATACCTTGAGTAATACTTTTGTATTTGAAGGCCAATAGTCTTTTATCTGCTGTAAGAATAACTTATTTCTCCATCCATAGCGCTTGGCGAGATTTTGGCGACGGGTTTGGTGGAATGTCGTCAACTTGGCGACTTGTTTAAATGTTTCTGAATTAACGAAATTCTCGCCAAATGGATGAAAATGAGGGTAAATCAATGAAAATGACGACTAATTGACAAAAATTCAATATCGTGGAAAGAATATATCTACTATAAGAATAACCTATTGTTTTTACTGTTAAAGTAGTAAATACATTTCATTATATAAGAGTAGTGCTGATGTGTTGCCCACATCAGCTTTTTTCCGTATTGGCACATCTAGCGATTTCTCTGTCTCGTACCGTAATCACTGTATCATACAAAATATGAAATTTGGTACATTTATAGAGAAATAATAAGGTAACACGATGAAATAAACTATTTATCGATTTAAACTTTAGCTTGGCATGAAATAGCTCTCGAAGCGAGCTTATTATCAAGGAATTCGGGTTTTTTAATCCCTGGGCTAAGAAAAATCCCTGCTTTTCTCTCCTGCGGAAAATAGGCAGGGATAGAAAAGAGATTTTTGAAAGTAGAATTTTTAGAAAAGCCAGAGATGAATCGAGATCTGCGAGTGTAGAGAGTAGATGGCGAAACCTCCCAAACGGAGTTGCGCAGCGGAGTGAGCAGGGGCAGATTCTCCTAGTACATCAAAAAAAGTAGCTGCCATTGGCGCCACCACTATTTGACAAGATTCTCTGTTAAATTGCGCAAACTATATAGCATACAAAATCATAAAACTTAGTATATTTGTAGAAAAATATTTGAGGAACACACTGATATAAACCGGTTTCCGATTTAAAATGTAGTTTAGGGAAAATGTAATTTCAAATTGATATGAAGAGCTTTTGAGCTGCGAGTTCTCATCCTGGACAAACTAGCAATTGAAAGAACTCGAATTTTTGATGCCATGTACCAACATAGTTGAAATTTTGCAGGAAGGAGCCCTTTTTATTATTTTCAATTAAGTTAATGTGTGATTCCAAATTTTTATTCACTTCTGAAGTGAAAATTTTCCTTCTCTACGGCCGAAGATTTAATTGGTCGAGACGATTAGCTTATTTCTGATTAGTTTCTGGCAGACACGTTACAAAATCGTCGAAGACTGAGTAATTCAAGCATTAAAATTTTTAAAAGTATAGATATTTATTTCTAAGCATAAATACAACGTTAGTAGTGCAGTTGGGAAAATGTGAAGTATTGACAATAATATGACATATCACTTATTCTGACAAACAAACTGAGCTATTCGCAACCGTTGTTGTTAGGAACATCAGGATTTCATTGTTGTATTGCAGAACAAATAAATCTTTTATTGTTGTAAATATCTCTATACTAAACACGTATTATGAAACTGCGTTACGAAAAAGCAGAAAAACCTACAGTTACGGAATTTTGCTGATTCTTCCTTGTTGAGAATTTTCCTTGTTGCAAATTTTGTGATATAGAAATTGACGGACCACCTTGTCTTTTTAAGTTTTAATTAAAACATCAGAAGAACGATATACATTGTACAACACAGAATGTATTTTGTAATGTGGGGTGTAAATCCCACTGTCTATAAGATGGAGAAAGGTTTCCGCTTCAGGATACAATCTCGTTGTTTGCAAGCTATTCGCGTTCCACCAACACTCCCGACTCGCGAACCTGGATAAGGGTGTGAATGAGCGGCATCCAATGGAGGGCGGAGACCCGATGTTCAGCGAGCGTCAGCGATTAGGATGCGAAACCTTCCGACTCGAATCGAGTTACGGGATTATTGAGCTGAAGCCAATATAAAGCGGAGTCCCGGGATACTGCGAGAGTAAATTTTGCTTAATTGTAGAAATAATCAAATTTGGATGATCATTTAAACTCAAATATATTGTAATTGCGTTGTTTCAGTATGTAGATGCACAGAAGTTAAACAAAAGTAAAGCGGTTTGAGGACGGATACAACACTAAATATGAATTAAAAAGAACTTGAAAAATCACGATTTTGACACAGGATGGATGCCATATCTTATTTTGACGTGAGTCACGTGCTCTTTTCATATAATGGTCTCGTAATCTCTTCATATAAAGGGTGTAATTAATATTCTTGTTTAAAAAAACTACTGAATATATTTTGCTGAATTTTTTTTTATATTTTATGGGATAATTTAAATATTTCCTGAACATTTCGAAGCAATTTTTGAATTTTAAATTCGCTTCAAAATGTATGAAAAATTAGGTCCCATAGGGTTCAATGTATTTCATTTTTTCAACCCGGTTTGAATCCATAACTAATTGGATGATATTATTCATTTATATTCCGATAGGTCCCACAGACAGTCTGAACAACATACTAAAATTTCATTTTGATAAAGGCATTTTTACGGCAGTTAACGTGCTAACGGGCAAACAGACAGACAGAATGAATAAACAAAGTCAGAAAATCTTTTCAACTTTATTGTAAAGTGTTAAAAATATCTCAATATTTTTCTTGGGAGCAGGTGTGCCATAAAATTTTATGACTGTACGATGATTAGATTTACCGCTACAGACAAACAGATTTCTTCTCACCTTATTAAAAGAAACGAAACTTCTCTCAAATCTTATGGAATCTTACAAATATCTATTTCGAAATTTATGGTATTGATATCATTATTTCCTTCTTTACGTAATAGCAGGAGGAAAAATAATACTCATAGTTGATTCAGAAATCACATATCAGTATAATATCAGTTCAGTTTGTAGAATGTTTAAAAATTGTGCAGTCTATCACAAGTTGGATAATACCAATTCAAATGAATACATCCCACAACCCCGACTTGTTCAACTGTTGCCAACAAAAATTAGCCTGCAGGTGAGTGTTGATAGAAATATTTATCTTTATCGATCAGATGCTGCTAGTTAAACAAGCAGAACAACAAAATACTGAATATTTATGTTTGAGAATGTCGAATGGTGACAAGCATTCAAATTTTCAATTTATCACGGAGCATCTATTTTCACTTTACGAAACTCATTTTGGAAACCATCTTGATGTTTATAGATTCATCTGAATTTTCAAACTAAATTCTTCTTTCCATTTACCTTATGTATCTCATACGAAAGAGAAAGGCAGAAATATAATTATTTTTACCTCCGGTTTTAATGAAGAATGTTTTATGCTTGAGATTGTTCTTTCTCTGATAAACAGTTCGAAATTTGGAAAGTCTTCAACAGGGTATATGGATAGCCCTTTCAAAAAGGCCATAAATACGAACCCGCTCGTTGATGCCAATGGGCCTGCAATAAAAAAGTTTTCAAAACTATTTCCAGTTATGAAACACCCTGAAAACATATTTGTAAATTAATAAGGTGAATAATTCTTTCATTTCAGGAACTAGCAAAAGCTTTTGTGCTGTCACCAGTACCACCTTACTATTACTGCAGTGTCAACTACAAAACCTAATGAATAACACAATATTGCAAACATTAGTATCTACTGATTTCAAGTAACGAATGTAATTCAACTAACAGCGAATACTAAATTTTACCGTTGCTGTAATATTCGCTTCTGTGGCCGAAGTTATAGGTTATTTTTAGCAATAATGGCTAGACATAGTAGAACTATAAATTCCAGCTTTTTTCCTTCCGCTTTCGTGATCCCTAATAAACAGAAAATATTCTGTCCTTCCCAATTCATTAATTCTCAGGTAGCTTTATGACCGTCGCTCATAATCCGATTAAAGTAAATTAAATTAATACACTCCTGTCTACCTTTCACAAGACAGACCTATTAAAAATCTGTTTTTACTTTCCTTATACACATAATGTATAAGGAAAGTATTGTGACGAGGTTAAAAATTAGAATTCTAGTTTTCGACGGGAGAGCACGTTTCAAGCATCCCTGATCCTGAATCAAACATTTTTGAGGTGATGTGTGTGTGTGTGTGTGTGGAGACGATATCTTACGAACGAATGGAGCGATTCGAATGACAAAACATTTAATAAAGTTACGCAAATAGACATTTCTTATGTAATTTTTCATTAGAAAAGGGTTGACATAAATTTTAGAACGCTAGCATGAACCTTTCTCGAGATATTGCAACTTTTTCAAAAAAATTATCAAAAAGTCATATAAAATAAAAAAAAATATTTCCTATTGAAAAACATGTTTACTTTTCATATGTAATACCATGCAATACATTTGGTGACATCATTCTCGTGGAACTAGCTCGTTTCATTCAGGAAAAAAAGATACTTTGAATAATACTTTTGTATGCGAACGCCAATAGTCATTTATCTGCTGTAAGAATAACTTATTTCTCCGTCCATAACGCTTGGCGAGATTTTGGCGACGAATTTGGTAGAATTTCGCCAACTTGGCGACATTTTTAATTTTTGCTAAAAATAACAAAAATCTCGCCAAATGGATAAAAATGACGCTAAACCAATGAAAATGGATGGAAGGAATATAAGGAAAGTATTGTGACAGGGTCGGAAATTCGAATTCGAGTTTTCGACGGGAGAGCACATTTCACGCATCATCGATCACGAATCAATCATTTTTGAGGTGATGTCTGTGTGTGTGTCAGCGAGTCTGTGCAGACGATATCTCACGAACGAATGGAGCGATTCGAATAGAATTCGGTGCAAAAATCAGAATCCGTTTAGAACCCCCTAAATTTGTGAATGAAATTTTGAAAAAATCATCAAAAATTCAAAACATTTAATAAAGTTACGCAAATAGACACACTTTTGTAATTTTTCCTTAGAAAACGATTGACATAAACTTTAGAACGCTAGCATGAACCGTTCTCGAGATATTGCTCATTTTTCAAAAGTATTTATAAAAAAAAATATATAAATAAATATATAACAAAATAAAAATAAATATATCATAAATTAAAAAAAATATTAACTGTTGCGAAACATGTTCACTTTTCACATGTAATATCATGCGATGAATTGGGTGACATCATTCTCGTGAATATAGCTCGTTCCATTCATGAGAAAATATACTTTGAGTAATACTTTTGTATTCGAACGCCAATAGTCATCTATCTGCTATAAGAATAACTTATTTCTACGTCTAGAGCGCTTGGCGAGATTTTGGCAACGAATTTGGTGGAATGTCGCCAACTTGGCGTGTTTTTTAAATGTTACCAAATTAACGAAAATCTCGCCAAATGGATAAAAATGACGCTAAATCAATGAAAATGACGACTAATCGTCGAAAATTCAATATCTTGGAAAGAATATAAGTATCTATTATAAAAAAAACCCATTTTTACTGTAAAAGCAGTAAATTCATTGCATTATATAAGAAAAGTCATGTGTTGCCCACATCAAATGTTTTAATAATACCTGAATTTGTGTCTTAAATCCCTGAGAATCCAAGAACATTTTATTTGGAGTCAATTAGTTGAACTAATTAAAATCACATTAATTTTATTTAATGTTCATTTTCGTAAAATTCTTTCAAAGATCCGTAATTACTATTTCAGACAAGCCAGTATTATCTATACTTAATACTTAGGTTTTTCAAATTAAATCATTGGACCCATAGCCTGACACATTTTTATTGTGCAGATTAGCGCTAAGCGCGAAACATGTAAACATGTAAGTATTTTCTACTCGTAGAATGTTCAATTTAAATAATTCGACTGACACCTTGGATAGTTAGACACGTTTTAATCGTGCAGATAAGCACTAAGAGTGAAAACTGTCAAATGATACTGGTTGTTGCAGTGGGAACAGAATTCATATTTGTTTTAAACGTACTATAAGCCTAGCACTGCAGTCTAGATGCATATTGAATAATTACCTGTTCTGTTCGCTATGTACTCATTAATATTTGCAGGATCACGTAACTTCTCATCAAAAGCGGGAACAAAAGGGTTGATAACAAAAGGAAAGTTCGATTCACCGTGCTCTTGAAAATTCTCTCCAACAGGTAAATCAGCAACCACCGGGATCTACAGAAAACAAATAAGATTTATTTAATGTTTTACAAATAGTTGGCTCCAATCAGTACAAATCAAGCCAGTGGAGTCAGTATACAGTCAGCCAATGAGTTCAAGTCAGTACAGTTAGTCAATGAGTTCAAGTCAGTACAGTTAGTCAATGAGTTCAAGTCAGTACAGTTAGTCAATGAGTTCAAGTCAGTACAAATAGCTAGTTCATGTCAGTGTAAATAAATAATTAGTGAAAATGGTTCAAATCTTCGTTCAACTAAGTTGAGTGCAAATGCACCGATGTGTTTTATAATTATCTATCTCCTCTATGCGGCGCTAGACATAAACACATTCTTACGGTGCAAAACTGCCAAATGTGGTAACCCCTACTTAGGATAGAATTTCCCATGTCCTACAAACATATTTCTGGAATGATCCTTACTTCTCGTAAATAGTTGGATCTACGTTAGCAATTAGTTCCATAAGTAATACATATAACTACGGAATCATGTTATGGCGTAGTTATGGAACCAGCTGCACCACTCAATGTCAAAATACAGAAAACATGTTTCAAAACTTAAACTTCTGCACCAAAACTCAATTATTTATCAAAAGTCAATAATTATTCTTCAAAGCCCAAAATTTATTCATCGAAATACATAAAAATATATATCAAATTACTGAAACTATCTTTCAAAACACACACAAACACTATTGTCCAATAACTTCGAAATGAAATGATTGAATAATCTCTTCGCTTGAGAAAAGCTTCCTAATTTAAATAAAATACATTTAAGACAAATTAACAAACTACTAATCTGTATACTGAAAATGACCCCTCCTCTCCCATAGATCGGAATGACACCTATATCTTACTGGGTGAAACGAATGAGTCCTTAAGCTTAACGGGATTTCTTTGTACTAATACTCACTAGTACCGATAAGAGCAACAGACTTTTCGCACAACTCCACAGACTTGATGTAATTAGTAGACCGTACATATCTTTAGTTGCCGAAAGTATAAGAGTCCGTTTAAGACTAGATCCCTCTATTCTTCTTCCAACTGATAGAATGTAATAACTGAAATGTTATAACAGATTAATGGAAAAAGCTTTCTTAAAACGCTTACTGTGTCACTTTTTGAATAGTCAATTCCATCCATTATACAGACTAAAACAACTAAATGCCTGTGTTTCTAATGGTCAACTTTATACAATTTAACATTTATCCGTTGACATTAGTAGTAGTTGTGGTAAGGAAAAAGCCACATAAATAAAATATTACCATTTACCATAGTGTCCCCCAGTTAACTCGGCGATCGTATAAGTGATAACTGAAAGATTGGGTGCATTGCGTTTATTTCAGAAAACCAGACGATTTTGCGGCCACTAACACTTTTATTACACTTACTAGCAGCATACCCGTTTTTCGTACGAAATATATAATATAAAGAAACTAAAAATTCACAATGATATGCAAATTCCTATTGTATACGAAATGACATTTTTAATCAAAATATTATGTTGAAATATTTAATATAATGCTCCTAAACAGAAGTTTAAGAATCTCTGTTCACGATATACAAAATTATCTTGACGGACAGATCTGAAGAAAAAAAATAATCCTGCCTCCTTTGTAAGCAAATTCACAAAAAATATGGAATTGAATCAATATATGAAATATAATAAAATCATCAAAATTGTATGGGACCCGTATAACTTATAATGTCGTAGATTAGAAGATATGTTCGAGTGTTAGTAGAAAATTAACCGTATTACAAAATGAGTCTCAATCTTTGCCAAAATAAAACAGATGGCGTAATAAATTGAAAATATCCTTAATCCATGTAATATTCATACCAGAAGGCCGTACTTCATTCCAATATACGTCAATATATGTCAAAATATATGCCAATATGCCTGTACTACTTATATTCTCGTAGATTAGAAGATATAGCATTGCATTTGTAGAACATTACTCGTATAACGTACACTATATGAGTTTCAACAATTTTTGCTGCAATAAAACAGTGGCATAATTACTTGAAAATATCAATAATCTCTGAATCAATAATTCCCGAAAATATCAATATCAATAATGTTTTAAACCTGAAGACCGTAATTGGTATTATCCAGTCAAAATGCATAGACAATGAAATTTATTTTATATACATAATTTCATTACTCAAATCGGAAAAGTTTTAATAAAACTCGTCTGCAACATAAACACATTGGATTTAAATCCGTTGCTGAGCGACATAGTATAATTTGCTCCAATAAATTGTTGGGCAAAATATCATCTGAATAATGCTATCTCTATGGAAGTTTTGGCGACATATCAAAAAATAGTCAAATTTATCGCCAAGTGTGACCGTAGAACTACTGATAGTCCCTCTTGGAGACAAATTAACGAAACATCATCGCAATACTATCCCCTAAAAAAACACAATTTCATTTATTTAGCGACATTTTATCAATTTCAAGATATGTATATGGATTTACAAACATGTTTATCAATTTGGTGACATTTTAAAAATTTGCTAAATGTGTTACTAAGTTGGATGGTTGGATTGACAGACAAATGCTAACAAAACATCTTTTCAGTACTCTCTTCTAAATAAACAAAATAAATTTTATTGTTTTGCGTCGTTTTTATCAATTTGGCAGCATTTCAGCCAATTTGGCAAAGTTTAAGAAAAGTTGCCAAGTTATCGATATCCTATCAAATTCGTAGCTCTGAATTTGCAGATCTGAATAAATAATCCCGATCCCGTTCGTATAGACTAAATGAAAACACTGAAATTGTATTAGAAGATATACCCATTCTACTATTTTTCTGATGTACACAGTCCGCAACTAATATAATTAAAAGGAAAATCAAACAGTTCATTTATAAGATATATTTTTATATCCATTTATTTAATATTCAAATTGAAAAAAATTATAACAAACACTAAATAAGATTAAGGACACAGCGTTGTTAGACAGAAGGTATTTTAATAAAACTTCTTATAAGACGTACAAAGTATTAAAAATGAAAGAACGCTTTCAAGCGTTAATACGCTCTTCATCAGTGGCTTCATCAGTGGCTACTACGCCCTTCATCAATGTAGCTACTGATGAAGAGCGTATTAAGGCACGAAAGCGCTCTGGCATTTTTAATACTTTGTATGTCTTATAAACATGTTGCCACTGATGATGAGTTGTTTTTGTAGAGACCCAGACCGTCCGACCTACCAGAAAGGTGTAAGGTAACTGTTTGGACGGCCGGGAAGTGCCACCCAATTTATACCGGAACCCAGTGGGGGAGGCATCCACAGGGACCGTACCCTCCTTCCCCTACCACCAACCTCTCGGAAGCACTTACGGACCCACATGTTTAACGTGATCGTACTCCGCGTGAACACGGCGGCAGTTTTGGCAGTGGCTGGAATCGAACCCGGGCCTACCGAACAACTCCAGCGCGCTAACCAATGGGCTACCGCGCCCCACTGATGATGAGTGTAATAACGCTGAGTGTAATAACACTGAATGTAATAACACTGATGATGAGTGTAATAACGCTTGAATGCGCTTTGACATTTTTAATACTTTGTTAGTTTTATAATAAATTTTAATAAAATACCTTCTGTATAACAACGCTGTGTCCTTAATCTTATTTAGTTGAAATTAGACGTGATACCAAATTATTTATTAACAAACACATTTAATTAATTAAGTGGCTAAGCAACATGATATAAGATAGAATCTTGCTCATAAAATTCAAATAATTAAATGACCATTTTGATTTCTTAATACTTTTCATTGTTGATTAAAATCTGCGAAAAATAAACCATGGTGATAAATTTTCCATTTAAATTCATGTTTCAAGAATTTATGGTTTTAAACAATTCATGTTTTCAGAAAGTGACTAATTAGCACAAAAATCTTATACCACACTCAGAGATAAAGTTTTAATTCACTTTCACGTTTTGCACAAAATATTTCCAACATTTTAGTTTGGAGAAATCAAGAAGTTAGAGAGTAGAACTCCTAGGAAAAGGTTTCGTTTTTAACACTTTACCACATAGTTGAAAAGTGTTTATGATTTTGCTCATTCTGTCTGTCTGTCCGTTAGCACGATAACTGCCGTAAAAATGACTTTATCAAAATGAAATTTTAGTCTGTTGTTCAGACGGTCTGTGGGACCTATGGGAATATAAATTAATAATATCACCCAATTTGGATTGAATATGGGTTGAAAAATTAGATTGAAATTTGCCAAAATAAATGAAAGTGATGTACGCAGACCGCAATTAATGTTATTAAAAGAAAAATCAAGCTGCTCATTTATAAGATATATTTTTATATCCATTTTTACTTTCCTTATATACATAATGTATAAGGAAAGTATTCTGACGGGGTCGAAAATTCGAATTTGAGTTTTCGACGGGACAGCACGTTTCAAGCATCCCTGATTACGAATCAAACATTTTTGAAGTGATGTTCGTGTGTGTGTGAGTGTGTGTGTTAGTGAGACTGTGGCGAAGATAACTGACGAATGAATGGACCGATTTGAACGGAATTTGATACAAAAATCACAATCCGTAAACACTGGAAGCCTATTGTTTTTATACGCAATCGAATGTTCAGAACCTCTCTAAATTTTCGAGTGAAATTTTGTGAAAATCGTCAAAAAATCTTAACCGCTAATAAAGTTACGCAAATTGATATTTCATATATAATTTTTTCATTAGAAAGCGATTGACACAAATTTTAGAACGCTAACATGAACCGATCTCGCGATATTGCACATTTTTCAAAAATATTGTCAACAAGTCATATAAAATAAAAGAAAATATATTTCCTATTGAGAAACATGTTCACTTTTCATACGTAATACTATGGGATAAATTTGATGACATCATTCTCGTGGATCTAGCTCGTTCCATTCATGAAAAAAGATGCTTTGAGTAATACTTTTGTATTTGAATGCCAATAGTCATTTATCTGCTGTAAGAATAACTTATTTCTTCGTCTATAACGCTTGGAGAGATTTTGACGACGAATTTTCTGGAATGTCGCCAACTTAGCGACTTTTTTAAATGTTGCTAAATTAACGAAAAACTCGCCAAATGGATAAAAGTGACGCTAAATCAATGACGACTCATTGATGATGACGACATGGAAAATGACGACTCATTGACGAAAATTCATTTATCTTGGAAAGAATATAAATAACTTCTATAAAAATAATCCATTTTTTTATTGTATAAGTAGTAAATTTATTGCATTATATAAAGAAAGTCATGTGCTGCTCACATTAAATTTTTTTCATTATTCGAATCGAATAAATAATAATGAACATTGGCAAATACATTTCATTTCATTGTGTTGCGGAGTAACTTACTATCAGATAGATTCATTTATATGTCTTAATACTTTTCATTGTTGAGCAAAATCTTATAAAAAATAAACAATTTTGATAGATTTTCCATTTAAATTATTGTTTTAGGTAATTTATTCTTTCAGAAATTGACTAATTAGTGCAAAAATCTCATACCAAACTCAGAGATAATGGTTTAATTCACTTTCACGTTTTAAATAAACGATATCCAAAGTTTTTGTTTGGAGAAACCATGAAGTAAGAGAGTAGAACTCCTAGGAAAATGTTTCGTTTTTTATTAATATGTCGACAACCCCTAAACTCAGAAACTCGAAATTGAGACAAAATTTAAGGAGTGATATTTTAAGGCTACCCAAAAAATTTCTTTAAATTGGGTTTAACCGTTCTCCCGTGATGATGAGACAAACGAAAGTTTTGTATTTTACTAATGTTTCGAGAACAACTAGTCGCAGAAACTCAAACCATGGACTAGATTTTATGTAGAACTATTTTAAGGCTACCCACAAAATTTCAACATATTCGGTTCAGTCGTTCTACCGTGGTGAATGTACAAACAGACAGACACATTTTCAATTATATTTATATAGATTAGCATTTCAATTGAAATTCAAAGCCCTCCAACACTGATGTAATGACCTGTTTATTCAAAAGTTCATATGGTTAGAGACCTGGGATAAGTGAGGAAACACAGTTCACACTGGTATACGGTTTCAGGAGATTTCACGGAGATTTGCAAGACCATCAGAGACTGGTAATCAAGGTCTGCTATTCGCTCCACCGTCCAAATGCAATTGGTCCACAGTTGCTCCGAGATTCGGGGAAATTGTATGCAAGTCGATGCCGGTCGGTTTAAGATCCCTACAAAAAGGTACATTTACATACACCAAGTTTCAGGCTAATCGCTGGTGGTTAAAATGCTAAGATGGGTCGAATTGCTTTCTGCATAGGGGCTCCGCGTGGCTACAAGAAGTATTAATTTCGCTGCTGCCCGATGAGCGTTATTGAAGATCATCTGGTTCCACTGCAGTTTGTTCTGCTGGCAACTGTCCTGGGACGGTATTGATGTCTATTATAGCAGGAATCCGAGCTCTACTGGTGTAGATAATGCTCAAACATATAGCGACTAGAATTCTGTTTCCTACGGTAGGATTTTTGACTACCACTGCAAAATAGGAGGGGATGCAGATTCCCGTAGAATGCAAAAATTTGGATCAGACTTGATCCTCGACCGGGACAAGTCCTGAGATTTTCTCACGAAAATGAACGTGGTATTGTACTTACACTTTTTAAAATTGGGTCCCTTCACATTTTGTGAAGGGTAGAACATGAGGCGCTAAGTTTCCCTACCCGTCCATTTGTTGCAGCACTTGTGCGTTAAATGGATGAGACGAAATACCGAACTATTTATTGGATTACTGGATATCGTTAATTTTGTATGCGTTCCAATAAAATCCGATGATCTGCGGGTTCCCAACTGCTGGGAGGTCTCGTCTGATTCCCGGAGTGACTTAACACTTGACAGTGGTCATAATTTTCAAGAGATTTGTCATTTCAATTTGGACATTTACTTCTATATCTCACAGTTCAAAATTTGTGACCTGTGTCTCATGTTATTCATTCCTTGGCGCCAAACTATCCCATCGTATCTGTGAGGCAGCATCGTGCAAGAAATTAAACTTACCGTACACTTTTACATACGTTGAGTAATTACTCCACCCCCTCATCCTGACTTATGGGTCGGGCCCGGTGAGCATGAATAATGTTTGCACAATGCATAAACATTACGTTATGCTTCATAACAGTAGTAGTTCCTAGTAAGATGCAAAGTATTTATAACAAAAATTATAAAATGTTCTATTTTTAGTAAAAAATTCCAAATGTGTCGAAATTTTGAAGCATGGTTCCAATACCCATTATAACAGTATTACATTTTGCACAGCAAACCAGAGAAATTTCTGAAAAACAACCTTACATTATGCATCAGCAGTTCTTGCTTAGGTCCAACACCAGAGAGTTTCAGAAGTTTAGCTGTGTTGATAGCACCAGCAGACACGATCACTTCTCTCTTGGCTTTAACCTCGAACCTCTGGCCTCCTAAATCAAATTGGACACCTGTCGCTTGACCGCCTTCAATCAAGACCTATATCAAGGGAATAAGTATGACTGAAAAATAATAACAACTTTATATGCGAAAAGAATCATATATAGAATATATTTTAATGTAAAACTAAATTCAATATATGTTTTCAATGCAAAAATGTAAATTGGCATAAGGTCAATGATTAGATAGTCCTGCGCGTTGCCACTATCGATGCAGTTCTGAAAACAATTCCGCCTTTTATCTTTGAATGAAAATCAATTCTCAAATAGTTCAGATAGCACATTTTCTTTGTCTCAAGAGTCCAGGAGATTTCGTTGGACATAAATGTGATGCTTATGTACTGAGAGCCAAATTATTATGGTTTCCTAGAGTAATGCTGGAAAAAGGAGACAGTAACTTTTTGTTTTTTCAGCTGTAAATATTATTATACTGCTAACTGAACGTATAACTGCGGCGAATATCTGAAACCAGGAAAATGTACGTTTGGGACAGTCTTGCTCTCATATTTATGTGAGATGTCAGTTCTAATGAAAATCGAGTCATATTGAAAACAATCCAGGAGGACTCGCCAGGAACACAAACAGAAAGTCGAGAGATCTCCAGCCATCCACCATGCTAGAGTTGATCAAATGTTGCGCTGCAGATTCAGGTGGCGATGGAAAATGCTAACTCTTACTATCTATAAAAGAGTTCGACAGAGAATGCAGATGTAAAAGAGAACTTGAGATGATCTTAGGAAGAGGAGGTGTGGAAGTGCATCCCGGTACCAATTAACGATGTCGCGACAAATTTGCACAAAGTGTGTTATTTGACTTATTGCTGTGGAAAGTTTTATCCTCGCTTGTGTCTACAAATTTAGACATGGTTTGTATTGTAGTGAGTGACAATTAATTTATTAAAGGACATAATTAAGCAAATTGGTTGCATCACGTATTCCCGTAATTAGTGAACAAATTAAGAATAAGTGAGTAAAAATAAAGAGTAATAATAAGTGATTAATAATAACTTGCACATTAATCATCATAATGAGAGTAATAATAAAAATTAAATGAACCGGTTAGTGTTAATAATGGTGTAATTAATGAACTTTCTCATTAATGGAATTTTGCTTTTCAGCATTGAATGCAGCAGCCAAACAAAGGTGGATAATTTCCGGATAACAACGTTATGCCTAATATCTCAGGTGACGATTCAATTAATAGAAGAACTTCAATAACATTCATTCGACAAATATTAAATTCGGCATTTAATATTGTAACACTATATTTTGGTGTTAAATACTTTGTAGGTATTTGCTACGACACCTAATCTCTGCTATTGTAGCTTATATTTTGTAATATATGGAAATTATGCATTATGAGATCACTTCACTTAAATCCTGATTTGGATTATTTGAAATGTGAGGAAACTGTCTGTTGGACTAATAGTTTCTGGTTACTCTGCTAAAGTATTCAATGACAGTTGACGACAACATTTCTTTCTCCCAGACTTGATATTTTATATAGTGGTCCAGTAATATATGTTTTAATAACTTGTGATTTCTAAATAACGCTTCGATTATTATTTCCCCCAGTTTTCATTATAATTTACATTTATTTAAACTAACAATTCTAACTGGATCTGTTGTTAGACCAATCACCGAGTTGATCAGCATTCTATACGTTCCTAAGATGAAATGGGAAGAAATTTCGGATATTTAGAGATTCGTTAGAAAGGAAGTAAGTTTGGAGTATGAGGAAAATGAAGGATTCTCGTAAGAGTTTAGACGTGAGTGAGTCGGAGTTAAGAAAATAGCACGATGATAGATTTATAGGAATTCGGAATGTAGCGGGAAGTCTAGTGGGAAAAACCCAATTCGATAGAACGATGACTAGGAAGAGTCTAGTATTCGGGACGTTGTCGCACTAAGGGGAGAAATAACAGAATGCCAGTGGGAAGCATATGAACTTTAGAACTCGTCTCCATTTAAGAATTATCAATAAACCAGTTAATGGTAAGATCTTGTATATTTGTAATGCTTCAAAAATGGCAATAAAAGAATAAAATACTTCAAAATGGCAACTACGATCATCTAAAATGTCACGTGACAGAATTTAGTACTGCTAGTTCAGCCCTACTCTCTTATGATTTAAAAACAAAAACGAAGATAAAGTAAGAGTCAAAAGAGAACGAAGATAAGTAAAACGCAGTTCATCTATTTGATCTGCTTTTCTGATGAGCACTTCGACTGCACAGAATTCCAAGTGTGAAGAAAGAGGTCATGTGACACGCAGATGTCGAGCGAAGGAATACAAAAACAAGAAAGATCAGTCATGCATAAAGCATTGATTATGAAACAATTTCCACTTTCAATGAAATTTTATTTAAACATCTCCAAAATGCGGTACATTCCTCAGTAATAATTTTAAAATTATCACAATACTACATTAATTTATTATAGTATTTGAAAACTTAAAACTTCATCGAAAAAAATGAACTTCATTCAAATGACGGCATTGAAATATGCATTGCCTGGTTTAAACATCTCTAAAATACGATACATTCATCGGTAATATTTTTAAATTTATCATGATACTACAATAATTTATTATATTTGAAATCTTCATCGAAAACAAATGAAATTTATTTAAATGACGTCATCGAAAGATAAATTGCTTCTATATAAAAACAGCATTCCATTCATAATTTTTTTAAATTCCTTTCATTCATCACAATACTATAATAATTTATTTTATTTACAAACTTAAAACCATGGGCGTACAAGTAATTTAACTCTATGATTAAAACTTCATCGAAAAATCGTCTTCTTTGTGTAAAATCAATGAATGTTTCAATCATATCAGTTATATTGCAGACCCCATGAGCTAAATAATGTTTGATTTTGCGTTACAGAAATGCCGAAATTCTTATATAACGTATTCTACATATTTTAGTGTTTACATTTTCCATAAGTGATAATCAGGCTTCGTTATAGAAATAATCAAAGTTGGATGATCATTTGAACTCAATTATATTGTAATTGCGTTATTCAGTTTTGCGTTGTGATGCTCAGAATTTAAGCAAAAACAAAGCGGTTTTAGGACAGATGCAACACTAAATATGAATTAAAAAGAACTTTAAAAATCACGATATTGAGAAAAGATAGATGCCATATTTTATTTTAAAGTGGGTCAAGTGATATCTTCATATAAGGGGTGTAATTAATATTTTAATTTTTAATTAAAACTACTCAATATATATTTATCTGAAATTTTCTTTTTATATATTATGGGATAATTTAAATATTTCCTAAAACTTTCGAAACAATTTGTGAATTTTAAATTCGCTTAAATAATGCTTGAAAAATTAGGTCCCATGGGGGTCAATATATTTCATTTTTTCAACCCGGGTTCAATCCAAAACTAACTGGGTGATATTACTAATTTATATTACCATAGGTACCACAGACTATCTGAAAAGCGTACTAAAATTTAATTTTGATAAATTCATTTTTACGGCAGTTATCATGCCAACGGGCGGACAGATAGACAGAATGAACAAAGTCATGAACACTTTTCAACTATGCTGTTAAGTGTTAAAAATCGTTTCTTCTATAAATCTTTATGCACTGAACGATATTTTGTACTTACTTTTGGAGCAAGATACAGTAACATAAGCCTAGATATAAAGTTTACAATATAAAAATCTACTTAATACGGAGTTTCCCAAATTATGCTTGGAAATTTAGCAAGAACTTCGAATGAAATAACACCCCACTGATAACAACATAACAATAAACCCTGTAAAATTACCATATAGGTACCGCGAGATTCAATTTTAAACATATTTCACTGATATTTATATTAAATTTCAATAGATTCAAAGCAATTTTAGGATCTTTGAAGCACATAAATGTTATACAAAAACAACCATGCTTAAAGCATTGATTATGAAACACATCCCAACTTCAATGCAATTTTATTTAAACATGTCTAAAATGCAATGCATTCCTCAGTAATATTTTAAAACTTATGACAATACTACATTAATTTATTATATTTGAAAACTTAAACCTTTATCGAAAAAAATTAACTTCATTCAATTGACGGCATTGGAATATAAATTGCCTGGTTTAAACATCTCTAAAAATGCGATACATTTCTTGGTAATATCTTTTAAATTATCATAATACTACAATAATTTATTATATTTGAAAACTTTATCGAAAATAACTGAAATGCATTCAAATGACAGCATACAAAAAATAACACGCCTGGCTCTCTCAATAAAAGCAGCATTTCATTAATAAACATTCCCCATTCATTTCATTCATCGCAATACTATAATTTATTTTATTTAAAAAAGCAAGGACCATGGAGCTACAAGTAATTAAACTCATGCTTAAAACTTTATCGAAAAAAATCGTCCTTCTCTGTGTAAAATCAATGAACATTTTATTCATATCAGCTATGCAGACTCCATGAGCTAAATAATTTTGTGTTAAAGAAATACAGCAATTCTTATACAACTCATTCTACATATTTTGCTGTTTACATTTTACATAAGCGAAAAATGGGCTTCATTTATGATCATTTAAACTCAAATATATTGTAGTAATTGCGTTGTTTCAGTATGTATATGCACAGAATTTAAGCAAAAAATAAGCAGATTTTAAGCAAAAGCGGTTCAAAGACGGATACAACAGCCAATATGAATTGAAAATAACTTTAAAAATCACGATTTTGAGACAAGATGGATGCCATATTTTATTTTGAAGTGGGTCACGTGATCTCTGCATATAAGTGTTGTAATTATTATTTTAATTTCTATTTAAAAAACTACTGAATATATTTTGTTTAATTTTTTTTTATACATTTTATGGGATAATGTGAATATCACCTAAAATTTTCAAAGCAATTTGTGAATTTTAAATTCGTTTAAAAAATGTTTGAAAAATTAGGTCCCATAGGGTTCAATGTATTTCATTTTTTCATTATTTCATTTTCATTTTTTCATTTTTTCGGGTTCAATCCAAAACTATTTGGTTGATATCATTCATTTATATTCCCATAGATCCTACAGACCGTCTGAACAACATACTAAAATTTCACTTCGATTAAGGCATTTTACGGCAGTTCTTGTGCTAACGGACAGACTGACAGTCATACAGACAGACAGACAGAATGAACAAAGTCATAAACACTTTTCAACTTTGTTGTAAAGTGTTAAAAAACATCAACCTTGTCACTCATGTATCAATTGGCAGGAATTGCGTTTTAAACATTACAGGCACTAGCGTCGAATTCAGTTGGCGAAAGAGATCTAGATTGGTGCAGACTCGGTCTGTATCCTGGAATTTTACGGAGTCTTTTTAGTGTTACTTGCTTTTCTGAAGCAGGACGAGAGGACTTTTCTGAAGCAGGAACAGAGCTCTGGAATTAGCCTCCAAAAGTCCATCTTTTCATACATTTGCCGGTGGCTGATGCATTTGATGAAAAGTAACTCAACGAGCTTTCTATATGTTGACTACAAAATAGAGTGCAAATAGACGATTCCCTTATGCATTAAAATGCTGAACGAGAATACACTTTTGCTTGTGAACTCGTACGCTAGGGCAGCCTTTACTTTATCCTATAGGGAAGCCTGAGGCGCTTGCAAAATTCAATATTGACAAATTTAACATCAAGAGATTTATAGTGCAACCAGCATTAGGGATCTTGAGTTTCATCAGATGCTATTTCAAAAAACTATCTGATCGAATGAATTTTGAACGAATCGGTATCATCGTCGGAGTTGAATTTGCAGTGCCACAATATTGCGGGACGCATAACATGCTATTAAAAAGAGCCTCTGATGTTTTAGTGCAGTGTTAACTACATTTGGACAGCATTTACCTGATGTATCAAGAGCACGTAGGTGAATACTCTTTTAAAATATATACTAAGTAAAAATTTAAGACACGTTTTGAACGATTAAATAATGAATTAACAATTATAAATTACCTTAATATGGTACTTATGAGAAATTTTCGAATAACTTTGGGGTCCATAAAAATTATTTGTAATAAAATATTGTAACGAAGTGAGGATAAGCGATATGCTTTAACGGAATTAAATGAAATTTAAATGATTGCCCGATCGGTCAAGGCGAGCGTTTCCAGCGATTGATCGGCCGCCACGTTGTGGGTTCGAGTCCCACGTAAGACATGGATGTTGTGTGTTGTGGGCGCAGAGTGTTCCGCCCCCTCTGGTGCGCCTGGAGCAACGTCCTAGGACGGCTAAATGGTTCACGATTTCGGCCGTACATAGAGCAAAAAGACGCAGAGTCTAGTGCCTGGCCATTGGAAAAAAATATTATATATAATGATCTATTGATTTTAAGTAGTTGGAGATCTACCAAAATGACGATTTTTAAAAATTTCGTACAGTTTAGGCCATATAAATATATATAATATGATATTTAGAGTACCCATTGATTATAATAGGGATAGTTGCAACTTATTTGATAACATAAATATACACTCAATAATTAGGTATAATTAAAAGTAAAATGTATTTTTTTTTGTAAATTAAAATTGTGTAATTCTTGCTTTCGGAATCCCTTTTAGAATAATTTTGCAAGATTGACCAGGCATCTCTGGTTATGCACCCTTTGTGATTATTGATTAACTGTGAGAGAAATAGGGTGTCCTTAAAGAATTCGTCTGAAAACCGAAGTACATTTTTAATTGGCATTTTTCTTAATTATTTTGGATTAATAATTTGAAATCTCAACACCCTGTTTATCTTATTAGGAGTGTGGAGAACATTCCTTTAGAACCCCCCCCCCCACAGAAATCAAAATAAGAATTTCAAAAGTTTAGAATTGTTTTAGAAAACTAAATAAAGTATGGAGAGCTACAAACCTTAATTTAAAAACCAAAATCAACCTTTTTAATTCCTTAGTGAAGAGCGTTTTACTGTATGGAGCCGGAACATGGAAATTAACAAGGAGCCAATGCAACAAGTTGAATGCCAGGAAGACTAAATGTCTGGGGATATATTTGGGACTATTTCGGCCTTATGTTATTACTAATACTGAATTATACACAAGTACTGGATCGGAAGCAATTGAGATAGAGATAAAAAAACGTAGATGGAAATGGACAGGATATGTCTTAAGAATGCCGCAGCGTAATACCTCTGATGTGGCACTTTGCCGCCTGAAAAAAAGATCTTGGAGTCGAGCCAAGCTAACTAGGAGGAGACTGGTAGAACAAGATAGGAATTTGATGGGATGGACGAGCTGGTCAGAAGCAAGGACTACAGCACAGAATCGATCAGGGTGGCGAGGCGAGAAGAAGATGTAATGTGCCACTAGGCACGGTGAGTGATGATGATGATAAATTAGATGACTTACAGTGCCTTAAAAACAATGTAAAAAATGATGCAACTAAGTGTTTTCCCCTTTCCTCGCAACATCTAAACTTGAAAACCTGTAAAGAAATTTGCGTGTTTGACACATACGATCATTAAATTACAGGAAGCAGGTGTAGAATTACCTTTGTTACGAATGCATCAGGAACGATGTCGAGGTTTGTTCTATTTTCCGCTGGAACCAAATAGGCTTTGGCGGCGCTGCACCTTTGACTGTCTCTAATGTTAGCCTCATGATCATAAAATCCTTAAAGAAATAGTTTATATAAACAAACAGTCATACCGTATGCAATATATATAGGC
Organism: Amaurobius ferox; assembly: GCA_951213105.1. Classification (NCBI taxonomy): domain Eukaryota; kingdom Metazoa; phylum Arthropoda; class Arachnida; order Araneae; family Amaurobiidae; genus Amaurobius; species Amaurobius ferox. The sequence continues at coordinate 78,599,097 of OX578147.1, read as the reverse complement.
TTAAGAAATGAAATAGATCACAATCGATCAGAAATATTAATTTTAGAATTAATTATTTTATTCGAGCCGCTATCAAGCCCAATCTCAGAGCAAATTGACCCCAGACATTTTATGTTGATATGAAATCATATACATTAATGGACAATTAATGGGCGATTGCCTGTCACGTCAATTTCCTTATTCAATGGATGGATGAAATGAATGAACCCAGCCTGCCAAGTCAATTTCTGCATTCAATGCAAGATTAATAGAACATTGTAATATATTCTCTCTATATATAAAATATTTTACAGACCTTGCATTCAATGGACACATAAAATATATGAACTCTACATATCCCCCTATATGGACTAACAATCGAATATACTTCGATTAGCATTCGATATAAGGCCGATATTATGTGCACAAAATATAAAGTGATGCTAATATCCAGTGACACAACGAAAATGCTTATAATTGGGATACTCAATTGGACAAGTTAGTTTAAATATCTCTATATTTCGATACATTCCTCGGTAATATTTTTAAAATTATCACAATACTACATTAATTTATAATATTTGAAAACTTAAAACTCCATCGAAAAAAATTAAACTTCATTCAAATGACGGCATTGAAATATAAATTGAGTGGTTTAAATATCTCTAAATTTCGATACATTCCTCGGTAACATTTTTAAAATTATCATAATACTACAAGAATTTATTATATTTGAAAACTTCATCGAAAACAAATGAACTTTATTCAAATGACGTCATCGAAATATAAATCGCCTGGCTCTCTGTATAAAAGCAGAATTTCATTTATAAACATTTTCCATTTATTTAATTCATCACAATACTGCAATAATTTATTTTATTTAAAAACTTACAACCACGGAGGTTCAAATAATTTAACTCTATGCTTAAAACTCCATAGAAAAAATCGTCTGTTTCTCATTGTAGAATCAATGAATGATTCATTTATATCAGCTATATTGCAGACTCCATGAGCTAAATAATTTTGCGTTACAGAAATGCAGCAATTCTTATACAACTCATTCTACATATTTTGCTGTTTACATTCTCAATAAGTGAAAATTTGGCTTCGTTGCAGAAATAATCAAAGTTAGATGATCATTCAAATTCAAATATATTGCAATTGCGTTGTTTTAGTATGTAGATGCACATAATTTAAACCAGCATAAAGCGATTTTAGGACGGATACAACACAAAATATGAATTAAAAAGAACGTTAAAAATCACAATTTTGAAACAAGATGGATGCCATATCTTATTTTGAAATAGGTCACGTTATCTCTTCATATAATGGCCTCGTGATCACTTCATATAAAATGTGTAAATATTATTTTAATTTTTATTTAAAAAACTGCTGAATATGTTTCACTGAAATTTTTTTTACATATTTTATGAGATAATTCAAATATTTCCTAAAACTGTAGAAGCAATTTGTGAATTTTAAATCCTCTTAAAAAATGTTTAAAAACGTAGGTCCCACAGGGTTCAATGTATTTCATTGTTTTAACCCGGGTTCAATCTAAAACTAATTGGGTTATATAACTCATTTATATTCCGATACGTCGCAGAGATCGTCTGAACAACACGCTAAAATTTTATTTTGATAAAGTCATTTTTACGGCAGTAATCGTGCTAACGGACAGACAGACAGACAGGCAGCATGGACAAAGTCATAAACATTTTTCAACATTGCTGTAAAGTGTTGTAAACCATCTAACTATTTTAGCCGGTAATTTCCATGAGAACCATTTTTCACAGATCTTTCTATTAAATTGTTTCACGATTTTCTGAAAACCATTTCAGAATTTCAAGAATTCTTCCTTAATTACTTAGACTCTGCTATAAATGTTAATTAATGCAAGATTTTTAACTGAAAGTCTCATCATTAGTAAAACACATATCCAAGAAACCATGTTGGATTATTCTGAAAGTTCATGTTACATTTTTTTAACACTTTACAACAAAGTTGAAAAGTGCTTATGACTTTTTTCAGACTGTCTGTCTGTCTGTATGTATGTCTGTCTATCTGTCCGTTAGCACGATAACTGCCGTAAAAATGACTTAATCAAAATTAAATTTTAGTATGTTGTTCAGACGGTCTGTGGGATCTATGGGACTATAAATGAATAATATCACCGAATTAGTTTTGGATTGAACTCAGGTTAAAAAAATGAAATACATTGAACCCTATTGGACCTAATTCTTCAAACATTTTTTAAGTTGCTTTAAAATTCACAAACTGCTTCGAAATTTTTAGATAACATTCAAATTATCGCATTAAACATACAAAACAAAATTCAGCAAAACACATTCAGTAGTTTTTTAAATAAAAATTAAGATACTAATTTACCCACATATATGAAGCGATCACGTGACCATTTTATGAAGATATCACGTGACCCACTTCAAAATGAAATATGGCATCCATCATGTCTCAAAATCGTGATTTTGAAAGCTCTTTTTAATTTATATTGCGTGTTGTATCCGTCCTAAAACAGCTTTATTTTTGCTTAAATTCTATGCATCCACATACTGAAACAACGCAATTACAATATATTTGAGTTTAAATGATCATCCAAATTTGATTATTTCTACAACGAAGCCTATTTTTGACTGACGTAAAATATAAACAGCAAAATATGTAGAATGAGTTGTTTTGGAATTGCTACATAACTCTTAACTTTCTTTAAATTATTTAGCTCATGGAGTCTGTATAGCTGATATGAATGAAATATTCATTGAATTTATAGAGAGAAGGACGATATTTTTCGATGAAGTTTTAAGCATAGAGTTTAATTATTTGTAACTCCATGGTCTTTAAGTAAAATAAATTATTCTTAGAGTTTAAGTCTCCACGGTTTTTAAATGAAATGGATTAATATAGTATTGTGATGAATGAAATGAATGGGAAAGTGTTTATGAATGAAATGCTGCTTTTATTGTGAGAACCAGGCATATTATATTTCGATGGCGTCATTTGAGTAAATTTCAGTTGCTTTTGATGAAGTTTTCAAATATAATAAATTATTGTAGTATTAGGACAATGTTGAAAACATTACCGAGGAGCCAGGCGATTTATATTTAATTGACGTCATTTGAATGAAGTTCAGTTTTTTAGATAAACTTTCAAGTTTTCAAATATAATTAATCAATGTAGTATTGTGATAATTTTTAAAATATTACTGAGGAATGTATCGTATTTTAGAGATGTTTAAATGAAATTGCATTGACGTTGGAAAGTGTTTCATAATCAATGCTTTATGCATGAATTAACTTTCTTGTTAATTATTTTTGTTTTATGGTATGCAATAATATATTGCCTGTAAATCAATTCATCTAGGTTCTGAGGTATGATAATCAGCCTGCAGTTTAAGACATGAGGTACACTAGATTTTTATTTACATATACTCCTGTGATCGTAGTATACAGTACAATTTTACATTAAATAAAATATGTCACCAAGTAGCCAATATTCCACCAAAATCCGTCTCTAAGATTTCACCAATCATAACGACAAAAAAGTAGGTTACTCTTGTAGTAGATACCTATACTATGTAAAAAAATGCTGTCTCTATTAATCTCTACATTTCTTTATCTCCAACGTTGTCTCTAACTCTCTCTCACACTTTATTTCCTTTCAATTCCATATCTTCATCTCTCCCCATTTCTCTCTAGATCTTATGTAAATGTAAATCACTGCAATCCTTTTTACTGTCCATGCAATACATACTTTTGTATAGGGAATGTATTGGAATCATGCCGAAAATCGCAACTCGAGTTTTCGACGGATCTACACGTTTCGAGACCTCTAGAATACGAAAAAACTATTTTTAAGGTGACGTCTGTGTGTATGTCGGTCTGTGTGTCTGTGCAATGTATGTATCCACTCTAACTGAAAAACTACTTAACTTAATTTCATAAAATTTGTTAGGTAAGTCACTTGAATGAGACCATTTTGGTGATTAGATTTTGGAAGGATTCGTAAAAACGGAACCCGCCTTTTTTGCGAAATGGTCCGCAAAAATTTCATGTATCCACTCTAGTTAAATACCAATTGAACAAATTTCACAAAATTTGGTAGATTTGCATCTACTCTGTAGTACTCTGTAGAACTTGCAGGATACTCTGGTGCTGATTAGATTTCGGTACATTCAGAAAAGAACAACTTGATTTTTTTGCAAATAGGCCAGCAAAAATCGCCAAAATCTAAATTAAAAATCTACGTATGCTCAAATATACCCATTAAATGCTTGTTTTATACGAATTTTTAACGAAGAAAAGAATAAGGCCAACCCCATAACACTAAGACTAGCCGTTCTCGAGATATTTCAGTTTTTTTCTCTACCCCACCTATGAAAATGAGTCCAGTTACCAAATGAAAACGAAAATTGAATTAAAAGTTAATTAAATTTAATTAAAATAAAGGGAACGTGTATATAAGTCTGCAAGGCAAGACATGTGCTTCCCACATCAGATTTTTACTTTCTCTGCATTGCATGATAATGTATAGGGAAAATATTGGAATCATGCCGAAAATCCTAACTCGAGTTTTCGTCGGATCTACGCGTTTCGAGATCTCTGGAATACGAAAAAACTATTTTTAGCGTGACGTCTGTGTATGTGTCTGTGTGTCTGTATGTGTGTCTGTCTGTGCAGATATTGTATCCACTCTAACCGAAAAATTATTGGACCGAATTTCATAAAATTTGGGAGGTACGTCACCTGCGGACGAATCTGGTGCTGATTAGTTTTGGGTACGATTCGGGATAAAAGCACCCGCCTTTTTTAGCAAAATGATCCGCGAAAACCTTATCTACTCTAGCTAAAAAACTACTGGACCGAATTTTACAAAATTCGGCAGATAAGTCGCTTGTGGGTTACCCTTGTGCTGATTAGATTTTGGTACGATTCGGAAAAAAAAGAACTTGCCTTTTTTTGCGAAATGGCCCACAAAAATCGTCAAAATCTGAAATGAAAAACTACGTATGCTCAAATATATCCATTAAATGCTTCTTGCATACATAATTTTTAACGATGAAATGAATAAGACTACCCCCATTACAATAGGACTAGCTGTTATCGGGATACATTTATTTTTCCGTATTTCTCTACGCCACCTTTGAAAATAAGTCCAGTTACCAAATGAGAACAAACATTTAATTAAAAGTGAATTTCATTTAATTAAAATAAATAAAGATAACTGCGGTATAAGTCTGCAGGGAAAGTCATGTGATGCCAACACACATCAGAGTTTTACTTTGCCTGCAACACATGGTAATGTAAAGGGAAAGTATTATAATCGTTTCGATAATCGCAACTCAATGGATCTACACGTTTCGAGACCTCCAGAATACGAAGAATCTATTTTTAGCCTGACGTATATGTGTGTGTCTGTCTGCTTTCCAATGTATGTATCCACTCTAATTCAAAAACTAATGCACCGAATTTCATAAAATATGGTAGGTACGTAACTTGGGTGGGACCATGTTGCTGATCAATTTTTAGTATGATTCGGAATAAAAGAAACGTTTTTTTTTTTGCAAAATGACCTTCAAAAATTGCCTTTATCCACTCTAACTCAAAAACTAATGGACCGAATTTCATAAAATTTGGTATGTAAATCACTTGGGTGTGACCCTGGTGCAGATTAGATTTTGGTCTGATTCGAAAAAAAATAACCTGCATGTCTTTGCCGAATGACACGCAAAACTCGTCTAAATGTAAAATAAAAACTACGTATGCTCAAATATAACCATTAAATGCTTGTTTTATACGTAATTTTTAACGAAGGTAAGAATAAGATCAACCCCATTACACTAGGACTAGCCATTCTCGAGATATTTTAGTTTTTTTTGTATTTTCCCTACGCATTGAATTAAAGTGAATTACATTTTAATAACATAAAGAGAACGTGGATATAAGTCTGCAGGGAAAGTCATGCGCTGCCCACATCAGATTTTTGCATCTGTCTCCATTCTATTTTCCACAAGAAAACGCTTTAAAAAGAAAACGGGACATGAAATTTAACATAAAGTAAAGCGATATTTAAATGCAGATGTTTGTTTCATTTAAAATTAATATATTTCATTTAAAATTAATATAATTAGTATATAACTTTGTACTACCATATAACATTGTAGAAAAATAGAAATAGATTAGTTTTTTTTTTATATCTTCCTATATCGAGATTTAGAAATTCAGGTCATAGACAATATTATCTGATGGCAAAAAGATACTTCTACTTAAAAGAATTTACTTTAATATTGGAAATCATGTTACCCGTTTGTCGTCCAGCGTTGGAATCCAATATCTGATCTCCGAAACCTTCCGCTGCTTCTCGTACGGTGTCTTTCAATTCCGGATGATACTTTGGCTGCTCAAAAGTTACGGGGCCACCAAAAGTATGATAACCTGAGAAAAAATTTCACATTATATCAGCAAGCGAAGTCTAACATTAATCCATCATAGAAATATGCCTCAATTCTTAATTTGTAAGCAACTTTTGTAAGCATCAGTTCTTAATTTTAAGTACTCTTTCTTGATTTAAGATGGTAGCAACATCAATAAATACTCTTTAGCAAATAATACGTCTACTAAAACTTTTACTTTCCTCACTAACTAGAATTATTATTAAGTGGATAGGGGACACTTGTAAACTCTTTCATAACATAGAAAAAAAAGAGAGTCATTTTACTTCCTCAGGACAAAGAATGACATATGGTCAGTCGGTGATAGTGATTGGCTTCTCTGAGACAGTAGTTTATTATAAGAGAACCCTAACAAGAGCAATTATACAGAATATAATGTCCCATCATGGTATCGAACTACCAATCTCCTGCTAGAGAGAAGACGCTTTGTGTTTTATATATAAATTTATCACTATAACAATCACTTTTTCTTTTATATTTCATATCAAAGCAACATGTCTTGGTTAACTTAAAAACCAACCGTTTTAATATTTAATATTTCTTTGTAGGCCGGAAAATCATACATGTATGCAGAAAATAATTATAACTTCTGTAGTAGGTTTTCATTTACTTTTATCAGTGTTATTTAAATTCACATGTAATTAAATATTGTTTTTTTCTATAATAGACACTTTAATCGCAGAAAATAATAAAAGTAACCATATATGTCGCCAATAAAAATGCCTTCTAATAACACTTCTATCGTTGCTGGATTGGAAGTTACAATGTTTATACCATTCCAAAATCCTTACTTTAAGATGTTTTGTGCCTATGTATCATCTCGGTGTCTTCATGTTGCGGACAAGCGGCTATAACAGCGAAACCATGCTTGACTGGTCGTTACGAATTATCAACTAAATACTTATATATGCTATTTTATGGATACTTACTTATTTAGAAGCGAATTAATTAATTTACCGATAAAATTTGCATTTTTTGAGATATTGCATGTTTTTGAATTAAAGTGGGGATATAAAAAAATTAATATTTTCAGTATTGTCAAATGGCTGATTGATGTTAAGTGCTTTTAATGTAAATAGAGATCGAAACTGTTGTCTTGCAGCAGGGTATTAAAAATTACACGTTAAAATTGCAAATTAATTATAATTATAAATATTAAATTAAAATTTATGAATTAAAGTTTTATAAATAACATAAATTGAACAAAAATGTTCATTACCGTTTGCCAAAAACTCGGGTTCTCTATTATCTTCCAATTTTAAAAAATAAGGATAAACGTCATTGAAGCACCAGCCTGTTGCCCCCATGCTTTCCCAGTCGTCGTAGTTTTTCATGTTACCACGAACATATAGCATTGCATTCAAACAACTCGAACCACCAAGCATTTTTCCAACTGCCGAAGGTATTTGCTGTAAAAGGAATAGTTCAATAAATGCTATTACAAGTCACAGCTAAATCAGTATGTACATTATAAAGGTACATAATAAAATAACCATTCCCACGAAGTGCCACCTATTACCAAATGAATTTAATTTAACTTTTGCAATGAATTGTCACCAACTTACCTATATTTCACAAAAGTCACCGTAAGCCATATTTTACTAAGATTATCGCCTTTTTCGTCAAATCTGTCGGAAAGTGGCAACGTATAGATAGTCTGTCTGTTAAGTGGCTTCAAGGTATAATGGATAATATAAAGTGAAATACTTGTGAATTCTCGAAACAACTATATGAGAATTAGCAGAATGGCAGCATAAATATTTGAAAACGCACGTTATACGAATATACAGGTAGTAGATAATGAAATCTAGTATGAACACAAAACGTGTGGCTTGTAAGAAGCTTCTGGATTCTCGAACTGAGCTAACTATAGTTGATCAACTCAACGCAGAAAAGACATTGCGCTTCAAATCATAAATAATTTAAATCAAAGGATTGTATTTAGAGCAATGTACAGTTCGCCGCATATGAAAAACAGAAGACTGCAGAAGCAGAATTGCAAACGCAGAATTACAAATCAGGCACTACACGCTGTTTACACATTTTTGAACGACTTTTTCAGAAAATATCAAAACACTTTTTTGGTAACAGCTTATTTTATAAGACCTAAATCGTTTAATGTAGTTAACTTCTGTCTTTTTTTAAAAAATGACGCATATAAGAGAACTTTTAATTAAGATCAATGCACAGTTCTCCACACATGAGGAGGGACTGGAGAGTGCACAAATAGAATTGCAAACCAGGTGCTAATAGAAGGGCCGTTTACACATTTTTAGAACAGCTTTTACAAGAAATATAAAAAAAAACTTTTCTGATAAAAGCCATTTTATTAGAGCTCTATTGTCGTTTGCTCTAGGTAAGGTTTTTAAATGGCACATGTAAAAAAAAATTGGATTTAAAGTTACGTTTTTACTTTTTCCGAATAGAAATACTCTTATACTGTAACTAGAAAACGCTGTGAAAACAGTGAAATTTACATTTCTAAACCAAAATAAGCAATAATTATTAATAAAAAAGTTAAATTAATTATAATAATAGATAAAAGTATTAAGCATTTTCTTTAAATGGAAAAAGAACAATGCAGGAATATCCAAAGAAGGTACGCACATTTACGACCGTTTAAAAAATACTGTATGTTGTCACAAAAGTAAATGCACCAACTCAAAGAACGATTGCAGTGCCTTTAAATGCATCTGTAGCTACTGTAAATAAGACATTAAATACATATTTAAGTTCTTAAAAATCTTAAAAGCATATTGTTCACCGCCTTTTACTTAGACAAGCAACAAAGCGCAGAATACGCTCCAGATCTGTCTATGAAAATAATTGCGCAGGTTGCAGATGGAAATATATTGTGATATTTGATGAAGCATGGATCTATTTAAATATTTGTAACAAAAACAGATCGATTTGCTATCTCAAAGGAGGTGAAAGAAATCCTAAGGATAGGGCTAAATGATTCACACGAATGTCTTACTAAAGGATTCTTGATTATTGCGGGCCTTTTGTATAACAGTAAAAAAAAAGACGTGGACAGCACATGACATTTCTTATTTAATGCAATAATTTTACTTATTTCACAGTGAAGACATGATGAAAAGATCCACGGTACAGTGTTTTTAACGCTAAATTGTACGTTTGGAGGACTTTTCGATGACAACATGTAATACAATGTCAAAGTACACAATTAACAAATATTTCACGCAACTATAAATTAGCAACTATTAATATTGATAGCATCCGCAATACGCAATGTAGTCTATAAATCAAAATATTTTAATAATTAATTCATCAATTAAGTGACATTTTCATTAACTTTGACAACATTTTTGTTAATCTGGGACGAAATATTGCTAATATGGCGATATCCCGCTAGATAAATCACGTTCGCCAAATGTATCCTCAGGTGTTACGATAAACGGAGAAAAGAATATTTCTTATCTACAAGAAGGTATGCCCATCACACAACAGAATTCAAAATTTGCAAATCATTGCCTCCCATTTGGCTTCATTTTTAGCAATTTGGCAACATTTCCCTCAATCGGGCATCTTTTAAAAAGGTCGCCAAGTTGGCGACGTCATGCCAAAATTTTCCCCTAGCGTTCCGGATGGTCGTACGGAGCAATGGGTTATTCTTATAGTCGATTATTATGATCTTTTCAATACATTGAATTTAAATCAATTAGTCGTCATTTTCATTGGCTTAGCGTCATATTTACAAATTTGCAATATTTTAATCAATTTGGCAGCAGTTTAAAAACTCGGTAAGTTAGCGTTATTTCGCTCAATTTGTCTCCATAATTTCATGAAGAGTTATGGATGAGAAATAGGTTATTCTTATGTTAGGTAATTATCTATTGGGGTCCAAATAAATAACTAATCCCCGAAATAACTTCTCTCGTGAATGGAATGTGCTAGATTCACGAGAATGATGTTAAATAATTTATCGCATAATAATACATATGAAAAGTCCACATAGTGAAATTACCTTATTTTTTACTTTTATGTGATTTTTGTTTCATTTATTTGAAAAATGTAGTTTTTACGTCAAATGTAAATTTTATGTCAATCGTTTAAAAATGAAAAATTGCATAAGAAATCATATTTTACATAACTTTATTGAAAATTTTGATTTTTTAACAATTATTTTTAAATATTTCATTCGAAAATTTATGGGTGTTCTGAACATTCGATTTCCTTTAAAGGCAATATGGTTCTTGGTTCTAGTGTTCATAGGTTGTAATTTTTGTAGAAAATTTCGTTTCTACACACACACACATACACACACACAAACACATATACACA
>OX578147.1:78575847-78580847 GCA_951213105.1 Amaurobius ferox | reverse complement strand
GGTTCTACTGGTTTCTGTTTGTACGATAAACGCAACGACTTCCACTTCAAAATCAATTATATCATAAACTGGAACTCGTGTATGCATAAAAATATTTTTAGAAATATTATACTGGGACAATTAATACGTAGTCAAAGAATAAACAGTAAAAAGGAAGATCGATATTTATGCGATTATCGTTTCCTACAAAACACCATCTCACAGGGTTTTCCCAGGAATTTTTTAAGTGACATTATCTACAAATTTTATAAAATAACTGTAACCGATAGTTACCGTTTATATTTAAATAAAACTGATGGCAATATACATACTGGATTGTCACAGGTAAAGTGTCTGATAGCTGATATGGGACCTCTTGAATAGGGTATAATGTATAATACGTTATGGAAAATTTGCATCGTCTTGTATGACACAATATTGGATGTACATATGCATGTAATATGCTATTGTTTGTCATTAAGGTATATGGTTTTAGAAATAGACTTTGTTATTATTGTTATATTATGTGTCAATATTTAAAGTCTTCTTTAAGTAGAAGCTATGTAATTTTGATAATTTATACTTGTGAACATGTTTCACACATTATTCATACACTTTTTAAACATATTTCAAACATTTACTGTGGATGAATTTCGATAGGGCTGGATCTTGACATTTATATCTTATATTTGTTTGTGTATGATGTATATTTACATCTTACAATTTGATACATTCGTATTCCTTTTTGCAATATACCGGCTCTCCGGGAGTGTTGTCGTGGCGCAAAGCATGCTTAACCGGGGTGAGGGGGTCACAACTCCCCCCGGCCATCTTTTGGTATATTGTTTCCATCCATACCTCTTTTCTTTTTGAAAAAAAAAAAAAATATATATATATATATATATATATATATATATGTTTATATATATATATGGTTATATATATATATTTATATATATATATATATGTATATATATATATGTATATCTGTATATATATATATATATGTATATATATATATGAATATATATATATGTATATATATATATATATATATGTATATATATATATATATATATATATATATATATATATATATATATATATATATATATATACATATATATATATACGTATATATATATATATATATATATATACACACATATGCTACTAAGGGAATTCGTAAATCAACTTGACAAAAAAAAAATAACCAATATTTATTTGCAACTACTTTCAGTTTTAATCTAGTGCTGCCATCTATAGTTTATTATTCTTACTTTTAATAATGTTATCGTATTTTTGGAGGGTTGGTAATCTTGTATTGACGTTTATTGCTTTATTTTGGCTCATTCAACTGTACTTTTTAGTACAATCTTCTATTTATTATTTTCTTAATACGTATTCGGACAGGATTTAAAGAAATCCACGTTTTACACTTATCGCATTATTTAATACTTATGTATTTTTACTTTATCTATATTTAATCTAGTTTAGAACTAATGTAACTATAACATTATGTTTTCGCATATCTTGTAATTTCCTACTGATTTTCATTAGGATTAGGTTTTACATGGACTTAATTGTTTTTACTTATATACAAGCAATTATTTTATTATTATATCTATGTTATATTGTCATACTCATCAAATTACTTATACTATTATGAATTACACATATTATTTGATTTAGTGACTGGCAGATATATTTATACTTATTATTATATAATTTGATAGATATTGCCCGGTATTTTCAATTTATGTTGGGAATTGTTTAGACCGATATCCCATTACCAACTTTGTGCCATGGATAATTTTGAATATAGTGATTACCCTACTAAAAATTATAATTTCAATAAATGTAAGAATAAAAATTGCAAAACCTGCCCATTTGCTTCTCATACTCAAATTACAAACCATGAAAGTATTCTGCCTTTCTGCAAAATTTTCAATTGCATCTACCGTTTGTCTTGTAACATATGCAATCTATCATATATAGGACAAACTAGTAATCCCATTCATCTACGTATGAATGTACACAGAGATCATGTCAAAAAAATATATTCTAAATAATAATTTTCTTCCTACTTCCAATAAAATTGAATATAAACACTTTGCCAAACACGGTTTTGAAAATATTACTATACATATTTCAGATATAAAAACAAAATCAGCAGATAGGATTTATTTTGAAAACTACTATATTAAATCACAGTGTACTCTTTTTCCATATGGATTAAATCAAATGTATCTAAATGGTAATGTTGTAAAAAATAATTTTGTAGATAATAAGTATTCTATTTTTAATCACCTTTTTTTGAAACCCCATTTAAATGATAGTGAATCAATCAAACTCAAAAGATTTAAACGAGGAAAGGGACATTCTTTACTTAATGATCATAAATCTGAGATTATAACTCTACATAATCAATTTAATAGAACTTTTCAATGGAAATTCATAAGATCCTGGGTTTTTGCGGTGAAGGAAAAACATTTAAATCAGGTTTATGTCATTTTTAAAAATTAAATCTTGCTAATGAACATTTTAATCATATTTTCTTTGATTTGCTTATTACAAGATCACAGTTTTTAAATTTAAAACTAAATCAATTTCATTATAATAATACAACTACTAATTCTTATTGTGTTATCTCCTTCAAACATCCTATATATAATTCTATAAATTTTGGACATCTGTTTAACAAGTTTAAACATTTATTACCTATTGGAGATTTATTTGTTTCAAAGACATTCAAATACAACAAGCCTATTGGTGGGTCTATATTTAATTATAATGAAGTTTCACAATCGCTCTCTATTGATCATTCTTCTCAGTCCATTGTAGATAGTGAATGTATTTGTAAATTAAACAAATTTGCTAAATTTCTAAATCCAGACTTGGGGCATATAGTTACAGGAGATTTTAGACATTGTTAGTGACAATGTGTTAAGAACCATTATGTCATTTGGCACTAAATTTAGGATACCTTCTTGTAATAATTCTTTTAAAGTTTTAAAATCAATTAATCTAGATCTTGATAAATTATATATATATAAATTAGCTTGTAAATACGCTCTGCCATTAGAGGCATTTAATATGTGGAAATTTACTATATTAGAATCAATTAAAAGTGCTATTAGATATATTAAATTGTCTGGATCTTTATATAATATTGATAATATTAAACATTCCATTAATGATTTACAAAGATCCTTTGTTGTCACATATGTTGATAAAGCCTCTAATAATTATGCTATTATCTGTAAAAAAATTTATATTCAATTTCTGTTAGATTATTTAAAAAATAATAGTCTTTTTAAACCTGATTTACATTCCATCAATAGTATTAAATTGAAAATTATCAATATATATAGTGATTTAAATATTAAATATAAATATCTTAAATTTCCTTATAAATAGTGCTTATTCCAAAATTTCATAAAAATCCTATTAAATTTAAAACAGTTACTATAGTGGCCATAATACTTACTCTACTACTGCGAGTAAATTATTACTAAATTCTTTAAATCTAATAAATAATAGTTTAAGCCAGAATAGCAATAATTACCATATTCTAAATAATAGTAAAGAATTAAAGAATAAATTAACATCCCTTAGAAAAATAATAGGATTTCAAACTTTTGATTTTAAAGATCTCTTTAATAATATTAAGATATCTGATCTATATGATGTAATTTTAGCTCTATATAATGCTTATATTACACATCTTTCAAATCAAATTAAATTTATAAATTTTCCTAAACTTCTTCACTTTGTTATTTTTCAATAATTATATTTTTCAAGGAAATAAATTATACTTACAAGTCTCAGGAGTTCCACAGGGTGGCTGCAGTAGCAGTATGCTAGCTAATTTATACCTTTATCATTATGAAAAGTCATTTACTTCAATAGATTATACTTTTTACAGATATGTTGATGATCTGATTTGCTTAGTACATACAGAAAATTATCTCATAGATATAGATTACTATCCAGACAATTTGAAATTAATTCCTAATGAAGTTACTATTAGTAAAAATGTTAATTTTTTGGATTTAAATCTTTTTATTGGTCCCTTCTAATAGAATTGTTACAAATTTATATGATAAAAAAGACTTCTATAATTTTAATATTAATAAAATCTTACCATTTAATTCCTGTAACTCGATTCAATTGTTTAGAAATATTATACTTCAGCTTTTTAGAATTTATAGATTATCTGATAAAAAATTTCATGCTATGCATGTCAATAATCTCAAAATTACTAGCAATTTATATAAATATCCCTCTTATTTAGTAAATAGTATTGTTAAAAAATTTAAAATAACTGGATTTTTATAATTCTTTTCATAGTATCATATACTTCTATTCATAGTATCTTATATTAGCCAGACATCTCCATTCTCTTGTATATATATACATATATATATATATATATATTTTTAACATTCTCTTCCACTTCAGCATTACTATTATTTGCCCCTCCTTTTAGTAGCTCTTTTTGTATATTAATACTTTTTCTTAACATTTCGCTTCACCGTTTTTCAGTTCTTATGAATGGCAACAGTAAATGTTTTTTTATTTTTCTTTACGAATGGCAACAATGGTAATCAACACACGCGAGGTTCGGCATCCAAATCACCTCCGTGTGTTGATTACGTCAGGGAGTCTGAGCCAACTTTACACAGGTTATGAATGAGTACACTCTTATATACAATAGATAATAACAAACAGATGGATTGATGCTGGATTCGTCATGGTGAATAGTACATCTGGGTTACGGTACAGTATCTACTTTGGTAGTTAAAGTCTATATGTTTGTTTCTTATTGACTTTAGTCTTGTGAGAGTTAAATTAATAGTACAGTTTTAAAATACGAGTCTTCCGGGTACTCCACACTTTTAGGTTTTGTAACCTCCTTTTTAAAATCCCTTTTTTTAAATCTTGTTTGAAAAATTTTTTTGATACTTCGGTATTCATATTTGTGCAATATATCGGCTTCCGGGAGTGTTGTCTAGACG